>DWED01000071.1:0-15874 GCA_018245795.1 Protelbella ruficauda | reverse complement strand
TTGGACAACGGCATCCACTCAAAATAAGAAGAGTAAGGCCAGTCTGTCAAGATGGCCAAAAGCGTATTGGTAGACATGCTTTATTCACTTATAAAGCATATACATTCTTAATTCAAGTGTCTCATGTTGAACTCTGAAAATACGGAATTACGGCAAAAATACATATTATGTACATCAAGAAACCTAACATTCTCATCCAATTATAATATATGTATTATCAGCTTTGTTTGAGCATGTGTTATGTAGAATTTTCTATACGTGTTGTTGAGCGTTATTAACAGGAAACTGATGACGTCATGTCGCCACAGCTGATGTTTTCATGGTGAACTGTTTTATTGCAATTATTATTTATACCTACTGTTTAAATCACCAAACATCTGTGAAAGTCGGTACAGACGGAGCCAAAATATACATGACAACAAGATATACATTTAAATAAACTTGAGTGACCGCACACGTAGCTATAACATATGTATATCTCTTTCTTAGGTCGTCAAAAAATACAAACAGATATAGCAAGACATACCTCGGCAAAGACATGGTTTAACACAATATATTATTGCGTAACTACCATCTGTGATAATTTGCTTTAATATTTAATATTAGAGCATACCATATTAATGTACACAACAGCTCCGTCTGTAACGACCTTAAATAGTAGTATAATTTATTGATAAGTAATCATTATAATAAATGAAACTGTACTTTAGCGTTCAAACGAAGATGTTGAATAGGTCAATAGGTCGTGAACTAAAAAATATAGAGCACTTCCTTGTGGCTTGTTCATTTAACGTCAGTAGAAAAACTACTAATTCTTTAACGAGAAAGGAAAGATACTTACACTGGTATTATAATAGTCAAAGCCGTCTCGCGACTCTCTAACTATTGGCAGAACGGCATAAGAGCATTGGGGATTCGGTCGATCGTCGGTTTTTTCTTTCCCTTGAAAAAGAAGCTCATTATTCCCAATATGTCAACGGTATTAACATCTATTACTTAATACACATATAAACGAAATATAATTACCGTAAGCCGATCGGACCTGCCTGTTGACAAACCCATACTGCGATTGCCTCTTGCTCCTGTCCACTGGTATCATTGATCGGTTTTGATACAAATGCAACGCTGATACTTCACCTTCGCAAGTTATGTTCAGCCTGCAATATATAAGAAGTATATAAGTAAGTATATAATAGCACAGCGGTAACGGATGCGCTTATCTTCGATCCGTTCGAATGACACGTCGATGTGTCTGTATTGTTGTCGTACCTATTATGCTTCAGTCTCACAGCACTGATCTGCTTATTGTCCATTCCAAGAACACAGCCTACGGTCTGTGTCAATAGAAACTGGTTGATATTGTTACGACGCCTCAGATATGGAAACTGTTCAAGTCTCCTTTATGACATCGACTAGCCTATTTTATACGATACGATGGATTCTACAGTAGTAACACATTCTGTTCAGTATATTAACAATAGCGTATTTCATTAAAATTCGACATAGTTTATTAATAGAAATGTATTATAATTCATAACTTCGATATCAGAGTAACATAATAAACAGATATGTAACATAAATGAACAATTAATTAAAATGTATTATTTAAAATAATAGCATGGTTGTGTCGCTTCATTCGCTGTTTTAAATTAAGATCACCATGTGTTACAATATGCATTTATAAAACCGTTGCAAGAGCGATTTAAAAGGCAATCATTTTTTAAATAAAATTAAAACAATCAAACAGGAAAACATGCAACTCGCTGGAAGGTGATCACCATTGTCTATGGACCTATGCAATATCATGAATGCTTCAGGCGGTGACAAGTACTCTACGTTATAAAACTTTTCAGCGTTATTAAAAATAATGCGAATTTTGCACGAAATCGTTTATATTAAAGAAAACAAAATTATCGCTATATTCGCACTCTTCCACTTCCGCTTCAGCCAAATGCAAGTTTTTAAGTAATTAAATGGCATAAATAAATATACTATGTCCTAATTGCTACGCTAGCAACAACTTTATTTTACCATAGAGCTATGCAAGCAGATGTAACTAGTTATTTGCTGACCAAGAGCAACTCATAACTGTAACACTCCTTAAGTAGATAAGCAAAGACAATATACTCAACAGAAACATATTAACAATGCTTATCAGCACTAAATATATATATGTACACTATATAGTACTATTGTAATGAAAACAATAAACTCAATGTAGAGCAACCAAATGATAGAAGTAATACAGGACAAAAAAAAACTAAAAGGATTCAATATTTGTATGCAAGAATCTAAAAATAAACAAAAAAATATAAATAACATGTTCGTTAACAAAAAATTATCATGGGTACTATATTAGCACAGGGCAGTTAATCCTATATAAGTTGATATAAATGAAGTTCCACAAAAATATAGCAACAATACAAGTTATGTTATCCTCTTTAAAAATGGAACAAAATGTTCGACCATCAATATGAGCACTACAATTTTGCAATTTTGTTTGTAAACTCTTTACTGATAATAATACTGTGTAAGATGACAGCATGTGACTATTATCATAACCAGTAATATTATCCAGTAATACTAAATAAAACTATTAATTACAATAGTTTTATTCATTTCATGGAACAATTCATGAATAGAGAAAGTTGGAGGAGTCTTGCAATAGCCGCTACTAACCCATTTTACTAACCAGCACCACACCTACTTTACCAGGACATACTTAAGATAAAATCAGTTTTACATAAAACTTCTATAGATGAGACTTAAAAAAACATTTTTTTCTCTTTGACGACATACACAATACAGATTTTCACAATAACCTTTAGCTGGCCATTGGTAACTTTGCAAAATGCTTGTGAATACACAAATGTAATTTAGATAATCAATACAAGCCTTCATAAAGCAAAATATGGTTATTCTTTTGAAGATGCAACTCAGCATTTATATTGTACATTGACATAATAAAGATTTTAAGATTCCTTCCAAGGCATAGTAATGTAAATTAAAGACCATTTGCACAGCTGGATAGGGATGGGCATATTATTAACCCGAGACTAATTCCAAGGGTATTCCAAAGGCTATTTCTTATTTCATTATTCTTATTAAACTGAATCCTAATTTTTCTGTAATTAATTGTTGCTGTCTTTAATCTGTTAATTGTTACTTTTAGTTATCAGCTTCTAGTCTTGGTGGACATGTTAAACAACTTGTTCCAGTTGCTACAATCAGACAATAATAACTAAACATTGTATTAAGCCTCCATATCATACAACTGTTAATCTGTCTCTCGACCAGGCCTACCAAAGTCACAGAAAGATATATGATGGATACAAAGAAAGTATTGCATAAAAAACGTCAAAAATTAACCCAATCAAACTAACCTTAAATTGTTGAAGTCCATTTTTAAAAATACAATGGCCGGATGGTGTGGTGAGAGCAATAGACTGCTTTTCTCTACACCCTTCAATATGCAGGTATCGGAATGCACTTCTAAGTATGGATTAATAGCATCATTTACAGTTCGGTCCAAAGTGAAACCATACTGAAAAAGAAACAATTATATTTACATATCAATATCACATTGATGTTGATAACTCTAACTACTCAAAGCACTATTGAGACGAAATGCACACTTCATTTTAAATTGGTTACCATTACTATAGTAAATGGGTAAAGTGACAATGATACTTGGAGGTCTTTGTCCAGCAGAGGAACTCTAAAGGCTGATGATGGATGGCCAAAAGACATTTATTTAGGATTACAAATTAATTACACTATCCAACTTGTTATTATAAAACAGCAGTTATGAAAATGTTAGGTCTAGTAATAAGCAATAAACATATCAAATTATGTATCCACAATAATCTGATCTTACATACTTCTCCTAAAACAGGACCTGATGGCAGCCTGAAGTTCACCATACGTACATCAAGGATACCTCCTTGAAAGAAGCCAAATGTAGTAAGATCTACATAATGTCTCTCATCATCCTGAAAAGAGATATGATAATTGAAGGAAAATTATAAAGGATATTATATGATTTAATACTAATACAACTACTTAAAATATCCTAACGACAACCAGTAATATACGCGACTACATTGAATTGAAGGAGGTAGTTGTTAATTTGTAAGGAACTATATAAAAAACCTAGATATGCTACGTGTAACATAAAAAACGCGTAAATTAAAACAAAGTATAGTTTAAACAAAATTGGCAATTATTAGGATTTCTTACATATATTCAGAGTTGGATAAGCCAAGTTATAAAATACAAATAGGTAATAAAAATACTTACCACAAGTGGCAATTTGTGTATTCTGCAAGATACAGACGTTGCAATAAAAATAATAGGAATAAGTGCCTTCCCCACTACAGAAAACATGTTTTATAAAGTCACAATGAACGAAATAAAAATTTCATAAAGTAAACACTTCGTAGGTAAAAAACTTTGAGTTTTGTCTTAGCATATTATCTATGGTGACAACTCGTATTCGTGTATCTCAATATGTCATTACATTTTATATGACATTTAGATTCTACTCTCTATGACACAGAACAGAACTAAAATAGAAAACTAATTATAAGTGATACAGAGTCTACAAATTAGAGTGATGACCTATATTTCTTTTTATTGTGGACAAAAAAAAATATAACGTACACTTTCGGATTAAAATATTATATTTAGTAATATGTCTTATTTAATTTTTTATTTTATCAAGGTGCACCTAAACTCACAGCGACTTTACAAATATATTAATAATATAGTTCTTCCAATAACAATCAATATTTTGTTTCATGCAATTTGTGTTAAATTTTTTTCATTCTGATGGTATATATTTTCTGTTATTATTTTAATAGATAAAATATTACCATTTCATTCGTCAGCCATTTCTGACAGCTTGTCGTAGTCGAATCCATACGAAGCGTTTTTAAAAACGCTGTGCAATCTGCAGGTCTTGATGTACGCGTCTATAGTTTTATTTATATAAAAAAAATAACACGACAGACCCGATATATATAGAGTGACTCGCAGTACAGTTTTCCCCATTTTCCCGATGGCACCCTTGTCGCCGGTTGAACATTTCTGAGGAATACTTGAAATAGTATCCACCCTTTTCCAAGATTCTAGTAAAAAATTTACATTTTTTGTAGGTTTTATTCTAATTCAAGAAGTAAATGTTGAAAAGTGTTTAAAATACCGTACGGCGGCATATCCCGGCAGATTTCTGATGCTATAGTTAGGGTGTTAAGAAATTACGCACAGCCATTATAGGCAGTTATTGATTTTTCCGTGTGTTCCTTGTTCTACGCGGTGCAGCTCTTTAACAATTAGTAAAAATGTTTAGGCTAGTTTGGCAGTGTCTACGTGCTCCTAAGCTGCTCAAAATCTACGGAGAGGAACCAAGAGAGGTACGTATATTTAAGTTTTCATTGTATTCACAATTTTACTTTCATGTTAACTGAATAGGTATTACTGATTGATTTTTGCGTGTCTACAGAGCGTCTACCAACCCTACCTTTTGGAGAAATGGGGCGACAAAATAATATCTACGGTATGTAAACAGAGCTTTGTAAATAAGCTATGCGAAAATCTTAAACGAAAAATATATTTACGTATTTAATATTTCAGGCAAATACAGTGACCAACATTGGTTTCTATGCTTCCCCATTCATCTGTATGTACATATATAAAAGGGGCTTCTTCTCCTGGCAAGAAACTTTCGTACTAGCTCATCTGTTTGGTGGAGTTGGATGCATAATAGCATTCGCCTTTTTGATGCGTAGTGTTGGAAGAGCACTCAACCCAAACTATGTTGACTTTCTCAATGCTCTCACTGATCCTGTACCAGACCGCAGGATGTATATTGATGGGATTAGGAGATATGATTTTGACTTCAGATATTGGCCTGCATCCTACGTTATGCCTCTTCGATACAGGTAAAAGCAGTAATTTCATCTATACACATTTTTATAAATTATTTGTGACAAGAATGAAACTATTTTAAATGAATATTTATAACCTGCTTTGCATCTAAGTCATGGCGCAAACCTGATACTTAAAGGTTACAGGATTAAATGTGTATCTGGCAAGTTACATATTTGACAGATTTACATGTTTATTTTATGATTTATTTGGTAATTTGTCATAATTATGCAAACAAATGTATCCATTGTACCCACAGTCTAGTGAATCTAAATGTGTGGCTAGGACAGAGGTAATATTGTTAACCATTGTCTTGATCGACCAAGTGACTAACAAGGAACAATTTTTAATGTGTATTGCTTTACTATGAACTCATTTTTGACAACTTTGAGTGAGGTAATAAAATAGTTTAATTTTTTATCATAGGTAGACTATTGACTGCCTCATTGGTCAAGTGGTTGCAAGTGTGTCTGTTGGCCGAGAGGTCCTAGGTTGGGTGTTATTGGATATTTCTAACTTGAAATTCCTAGTAGTCACTCGGAATCAGGATTAGTGCCTGGTGTATGGCAAAAGGCTCACCCCCTAGTCCATGGTTGGAAAAATAACTGAACTGGGAAATGCGGAACTATGTTATATTCCTCTGCCCATATCTTACTGGGATTACAGGTTTAAGGTTATGGTATCATAAGTATTACAATTCTTGTTAAAACTCTTCTTACCTTGAGAATAATCATAAAAATAATCTTTTGATTTGAGAAATACTAGAACTTTTTAAATTCGGGAAAGCAAAGGTAGGCGACTAATATTTTCTTAATTTCTGTCCCAATCCTCGAGCACAGAGATACACTTGTAACTTATATCAGGTGACCCAGAAAAAAATTTTGACAAAAAATAGACAATTTTTACAAAACTTTAAGCATATTAAAATATCAATGAGGTCACTAAATAAGTCAAATATGGGGAATCTTAGTTCATCTAACAGATAAATATCACATATTTGCCTGTGATTGACTGTATTTGCAATAGTGATATTCCTATGTTATGGAGAGCACAGAACCCAATCCATAGTCAAGCTTACAGTCAGATTGGTAGAATGATTTGATTGTGTAATTTGGAACGGTTTAATGTCGGCACACTAAAATAAATAAAATATTTTTATGATTACATTGCCAGATAAGGATATAGAAACAAAAATAGAGAGGACATACAATTCTATCATGAATTTTTAATGTAAAGTCCAAAAATAAGTGTAGGTTATTAGATAGAAGAATATATGTAAATTTTAATGTCAACTAAACATGGTCCAAATGAACTGGTATTGATTTTCAACAACTAATTACATTATTTATTTTGAAAAAAAAAATTGAACTAAATGATTTATTTATCTTAGAAACATAAAAGACTATAACTACTAATGTTACAAAAATGTCTTGTTATTTAATTTATTTTAGCACTCCTTGGTTCGATCAGCTGCCATTCAGCAAATGCGCCAATCCTGAACTGCCCTTCTATCAAAGGACAACCATTCAACTCCTGGCTTACTTGGCAACTCATACTTTTGCCATCCGCCTCATTTATCCTGGTTCTCTGGGTGTGGTACAAAATCTGCTATGTAAGTTTATAACCCCCAATTGTTAGCTAGTAAAATATATATTTGTTGTGTGGCATGTTTTCAGGCTTATTTTATTTTTTTTGCTGTAATTTATTTGATTTAGCCCTTTCCGGACCTTGATCGCTTGGTGTTGCATTTTGCTACGATATCAATCAAGGAATGGGCTGACATCAGTCATCCTAATCTTGTTATGAAGCCCTGATTTCAGGGTACCCATTATTTCAAGGCCGCACTGTGCTTGTGGAAAACTTTGGAGGGATGCGTTCCAAACTGATAACAGCTGAAGGGAACAGCATTGATACAATGTTCATTGACCATCGCTCAAAATCAATGAAGGGCAACATTCTTATAATATGTTGTGAAGGCAATTCTGGATTCTATGAGATTGGAATAATGTCGACTCCCATTAAAGCGGGTTATTCTGTACTCGGCTGGAACCATCCTGGATTCGCTAATAGCACTGTAAGTTATAATTTAATAAATATCCATTATTTAATATCATCAATAAATTGACTTCAATTCTGAACTGAACTATAACTTACATACATTTTTTAAAAGCACTCAAATACATTTATTTTCAAGGAGCGGTATATGAAACAGGTGATTATTGCTAAATTATTTTTATATTTAATATATATATAGTATATCATATTGCAAAATAATATATTTATTTAGTATTTGAAAAAATATTTTTGTATGATTTAGCTCAAGACACACAAGATGACCCTTGTCACATTTGTAATTTATGACGAGATTTATTGATTCAGATACAGATTCAAAAATACATAGTCTATATTCTCCTCACTTTGTATTCAACCCTTTAATTATACGGGTAGGAAAACAACAAGAAACCATACATGTTTGCAGTTTTTAAAACACAAAAGCGAATGCACAGAAATGAATGTTGAATTTAAAACATGTGTGAATTCAGTTTTACTGAAATATAATAAAATTCTTAGGTACAAGTTAAATAAATGTTGTCTGTCGCTGTAATATGCATATTAATATTAAAGCTATTAAGTGGAATATAAAACTTTAATTTCAAATTCACAGGGTATACCACTACCTTCACAGGAACGTAACGCCGTCGATGTTGTAGTACAATATGCTCTTAACGAGCTGCACTTCAACATCGAGGATATTGTAATGTTCGGATGGAGCATTGGAGGGTATACCGCAACTTGGGCCGCTGTCCACTACCCCGATGTCCGCGGCTTGGTGTGTAACCTTCATTAAAGCCGATTGTAAAATATACCTACAGTTAAACATGATAATTCTTTGAAAACGTTCTTTGTAGATCTTGGACGCAACCTTCGATGATATTCTGCCGCTGGCGGCAAATCAAATGCCCAAATCCTGGTTCCTATTAGTGAAGGAAGTAATTCGCTCATACGCGGACTTGAACATTGGAGACTTGGTGTTGCAATACGCCGGCCCTATTCAATTAGTTCGACGCACTGATGATGAAATTATCTGTGTCCGGTATGGGTCATTACGTTTTAAATATTTTTTTGTGTCTTTTATGAACATATATAGAAATTAATTCCTTGCAGACCCGGGCTGATTTCGACCAACCGTGGCAATAATCTGCTACTGAAGATATTGGATATGCGTCACAGCAACGTGCCCGAGGTGACTGAGATGACCGCTCAACTCAAGAAGCTGATCGCCATGACCGACACGCAGCGTATTGTCATGGCACGGAACGTGGTTACCGAAAGCGAAGACCGAATGCTGAAACTCGTAAGTGTCTAAATAATTTGGGCACCTGTCGTGGCTCTTCATTTTATTCTACATTTTTAATATTTAAAGAATATCAGTGATACAAAGTCGTGTTCCAAAAGTAATTTTTTTTTCATCATCATCAGCCTCCTCCCATCCACTTCTGGACATAAGCCTCTCCAATATAACGCCACTGAGTTCGATTTTTTATTAATGATTAATTTCTCTGTTGGAATAATTAAATGGGTCGTCTATTACAATGTAAACTAAACAATTATTTTTTTCCGTCATAGATTTCAAAGTACATGCGCGACCATCGTTCAACTCACTGCAGCCCCTTACCGGAGGAACTGTTCGACTCACTAGTGACAAACCTCACAGAAACCTGGCAGCGAAACAACCGACAGGATTAAGATTTTGCAAGGCAATGATATTACCACTTTGCATCTTGACTTTTGAAGTAATTGTCGCTCATTCCCGTCTTAGGTATCTTCATAAACGGGATTTAAAAGTAATTTAGTTATATGCGTTTCATGCACGTTTAATGAATAATTTGCATTCATTATATTTCCTATAAACTTTCTCGACACGTTAAGTTTTGTTTTATGTACATTGATCTTATATATCATTAAAAATACTTTATGCATTACATTAAATGATTCAAAAACGATTCAGTTATATTGACTATTCATTGAAACACTTCGGAATGCCATGACTCCGAGTAATCAAGCCTGCTGACAAATTAATTTTATTTAATTAATCACTTTATTTAAGAATTGAAAAGACCACCTGTAAAAACATTGCCACTTAAGGCATCATATGTCGCAACCTTCATTATAAGTTATTTGATAATTTAGTACCATTTTAATACGTAACAGAATGATTGGAACGAAAATTTTGACGACTATAGGTACATAATAAGCAAATCGTAAGTACTCGATTATATTTAAAATTAGTTATAGAGCGGGCAGAAAAAAATACAAAAAAAGACTGTATAAGATGTCGTTATTAAATGTCACTGTTAGAATAAATGTGTACTTCACTCATTGATAATAATTGTACGTGTCGGTAAAGTTAAATGAAGCTCTTTGAATGTATCTGTAGTCTGTATGTTTTATGTATGTGCTATATACTTGTGCATATGATAGCCTATAAGAACATTCCCTGAAAAGTTGTCTGCTAATTGAGAGCGTTGTACAATTTACCAATGAATAATTTATTAGTTTTAAATTATTTACATGTGCATTAGCGGCTCAAACACGTGGATTTTATTTAAATATTATGAGAAATTGTCAGATTATTATTTTGTTTGAAGTATTAGCAGATACATCACTTGAGTATTAATAATAAAGTATCTAAGTATTTCATGGTATTTATATCGGTGTTGTAGATGAAATAATGAGTATTTAACATTCTTGATAATACTTGTAAACCAATCTGTATTCTATAATTTAGATAAGATAGGGATTTAAAGTTGGATTTGGAAACTGATTGTATGTTTGTTTGGTTAATCAAAATTTAGATTTAAGATTATTTATTGACCTAGTAGTAATAGGTACAACAAGTACATTACATTTTTCTCAAACTGCATTTAATCTACGTCATGGTATTGGATTATTATATAAGCGTTTCAATAAATTTAAATGATTCAAATAAAGGCCAATTTAGTTGTTTTATTTATATCTTCAAATACACCACCACATTTTGATCCTTTGTTAGCCCTAACCTTAACCCTGGCCTTTGTTATGACCTAATTCTAAAACGTCTTTTATGAAAGGCGGGAATGATTATAAGATGTGATAAATTAAATATTGTTGGACTTCCGTTTAGCGTACATTAGAATCAATTAAGTTTCTATTGCATGACAGCCATTAAAAACCAACCAGTATCTACTGGATGGGTAACCGGGTTAGCACGACCCCTCACATTCTAAGCATGTCACATTATGCTAATATAATTCATTTGAGTTGGTTAGAATTGATCGATAGACAGCGATTATCATAATCACATGTCACGCTACTGAACCTCGCTGATGTAGGTTACATAGAAGAAGGTAATTTATTCACACATATATTAAAAGAGCAATATAGAAAAAGAGTGTGCATGTTAGGTATTACAAAAGAATGACAGGCATCGCAAAATAACTTTTGCATTGGTGTGTGTGCACATAGCGCAAAATTAAATAAACCTTTTTTTTGGGCGAAATTGTGGTGCATAATAACTTATAATTATAAAAATAAACTTCTGAACTCGTTAATTGTTATTAGCAAAGAGAATGGATTCACACACTGTCTACGCTATTGTCCGTCGGGGACCAGGGCAGTTAATCATGCCTATATAGGTAAGCTTTGATCCATGCAACACATAATGAAAAAACGCAAGGCTTTATATTTTTTCTTTCAGATTAGATAATTATTTAATAGCTTGAGACATATATATGAAATAATACATATTAGAAATTATTATTTACAATATTATTTAACTAGGTTTCAAATCGAAGTCGGCTGCTAATTAATGATTTTTTATTGTATAAAGATCGAGAAATCTTTTGATAATTTTTACCACTATTCGTACTTATGTATATGTTATCTTAGCATATCAATTGACGATTAAGGATCCGAAAATGTTCGTCTTGTCAATGTCACAGGTGCAGAAAAAATGGAAGATATCACTTAGAGACTACCAATTTCAATCCTTATAATTTATTTTAATTTCTTATATATTCTCCTATAGTTTAGTTGTCATATTCGTTTGAATCGTTTTTTTAAATAATTTTAGTTCATTATCTATTGTTTATTTTCACGTGCCGTGTATTAGATAGAGGTAAGTAAATCGCCATAAGCTTATATTTATTGATCGTAAGTGTAAAGCTCATTGTATAACCTTGTATGTGGTGTTCTTTTACGAAACGCAAAATATACAAGCATGTTACATTTTTAAGTAATTAAACAATAGAACTTAAAAACATTTCAGTGATGTGCTAATCTTGTGATTTCTAGTGACTATTACCTGTACTCTAAATTACGCAATATTGATATGAAATGTTACCATTTAGAGTTTATTGGATAATATTTCTAAAGAAAATCGTGATGGAAATGATAGCTAAAAAATTATGTCATCAATTTGTCATCATCGAAGATGATCTCAGACCCTTAACCCTAATTTTAAACAAGTGAAGAAATAAGGGTGTGGCTGTATATACATTTTTCAGTTGCAATTATCTAGCTACATCGGCCGCGACCCATTTTATTTATCAGTAGGGACCAGACCACTCCTAAATCCTGGGAAACTGAACCATTTTCAATCTATCGATTTTTTTTCAACCCATTTCGACTCATCAAATCATATACATACATTTACTATATCATCATGCCTGTTTCCCATAGAAATAGGCATAGAGTAAGGATTTCCACCTGCTACAGTTTTGGAAACCTTTGTTTGCCTCATTACATTAATTACAGTCGATATACTTGCATGTCATTCTTTTAGGTTCTTGTAGGTTTGATCGAAGCATGTGAGCCTACTTTTACCTCTTCTTTGCCTTATAAATATGTTTTATTATTCAACTGTCATGCATTCTTCCTATCTGGCTAAATCATTTAAAACCATTTCTTAATCGCAGTCAACTGACTTGTTGGTCGAGTAGTTGCTTGTGTGACTGCTGATAGAGAGTTCCTGAGTTCGATTCTTGGGCTGGGTGCTATTGGATTCTTCTAGTACACATATCTATATAGTAGTGGCTCAGAATTTGCATCTGTGCTCAGGTGTATGGCAATAGGCTCACTGTCTATTCTATGATGGGACATAAATGTAACTGGCGAAACATGGAAGTATGCTGCAATCCTCTGCCTACCGCTTCGGAGATTACAGACATGATGTTACATTTAATCCTAGTCACTGCAATCTCTTTCACATTACATGGTCCTCTGATACTTGTACCATTATTACTTATATCCCTGAGGTTTTTGTTAACTTGTTATTGCATTACATGGTAATGGAATGAACACTAGTTAACACAACTTTTAATTTTTACACTTCATTAGTGTTAAAATGTAACATCATGCCTGTAATCCCTGTAGAGGTAAGCAGAGGAATCTAGTACACTCCCACATTTCACTAGTTATATTTATGTCTCACCATGGAATATGTGGCGAGTCTATTGCTGTACACCGAGCACAGATCCAGACTTAGAGACACTACTAGAAATTTCTACTATAAAATGTAAGAAAAATCTAATGGTATCCAACTTGTGAATTAAAACACGGGACGGGACTGGAGCAGTTGCACTGCAACCACTCGACCAGAGAGGCATTATTGAATTTTATTATTATCACAATCAATGGAGAAGATGTATTATGTAAATTAATCTAGATGGTATATTGATCTTTTAATGTAGGGCATTTTAATTTCACCTTAAATCTTAATAACACTTACAAGCCTTTAAAATATTTTTAATCTATAGACTGTGACGGTTACATATAATTATTATTATCATGGCATCATGTAACTTAATCTTGAATCCTCTTTCTTTTCACCTCTAATATAATTAAAAAATGGTTCCAGCATTGTTATTTTATGCTTTATATATTTGGTTATAATATTATTTACATATTTTAATATGTATGCCTGCTATACTTATGAATAACACAATAATACACTCATATTTCAGGCCATGTCGTACATTAATGACCTAACTGGCATACTAAGAGGGCTTCGGCAGGTAGTCGAGGCAGGCATAAAGTTACAACAGGAGAGTACTAGAGCAATATGGAATAACTCGAGCATCAAACCTCTTATACAGAGTTGTCCTACTAACCCATTTACATCTTTTAAGCCAACTCCAGATCTTTCAAAGGATATTCTTGAAAGAGCTTTAGTTGTAGCTCATGGGTTAAGACAGTATGCAATTATGCATGTACCAAATTTAAATCCCAATCTAGACAAGGAAGCACTCATGGATAAACAAATGGAAGATGAGATTGATCAACTGAACAAGGAATTTGATAAAACATTTGAAACTCTAAAAAGATCTCAGACTGAAAGAGCTTCTAGCAATACATCCCAGGCTCCAAGGGATGATATTGTGGTGCCATTAGAAAGTCTGAAATTACAAGCTGAACGATTGAAAGTAAATAAAATACAGAGCACTGTTATCGAGAAACAACAACGGGTAATAAGACCAATAGTGGATGAAAAGCTAAACATCGCTGAAATCAAAGTACCAAAAAGCGAAGAAACAAAGAACCACGCTACCTTTGCCAGTACAAAGACGGCACCTCCAAAACCTGTCGCGAAAAAGAAACTACGAGTATCTGTAAGTTTCAAATGACCAATTCATTTTTCATTACAAATAACAAGAATTAATATATTGTATACATTATAATTTGGTTCTTTTAGCTAAGTGCTAACTCTAAGGCCCGCGTGGTACCGTCATCTCGTATCGGACGTATGATATCCTTCGGCTCCTTAGCTGCTGGTTTAGGAGTGGGCACGATGGCGCAATACGCTAGAAATACGATACAATCGGTGACAGGTCGAGTCGACGATACAGTAAATACTTTCATGTCACCTGCCAATGCTGAAAGAATTGTTGACACGCTATGCAAAGTAAGAGGTGAGTGGAAACTTTACATTTTTGTATAAGTTCCGTGGAGCTTGTGAAATTCAATAACTCCATAGGCTTATAAATATTACTTTAGATTGACAACAATCTGGTCTTCCAGGGGCAGCATTAAAACTGGGTCAGCTTTTGAGTATTCAAGATGATGCCTTGATCTCACCGGAGTTGCAACGCATTTTTGAAAGGGTGCGGCAGTCGGCGGACTTCATGCCGAACTGGCAAGTGGAGAAAGTAATGAGTTCACAACTGGGGCCCGAATGGCGCAGTCGCGTGCAGCATTTTGAAGAGAAGCCCTTTGCTGCTGCTTCAATAGGTGATATATGATTGATTGGTGTTTATGTGTGTTATAAAATTATGATCATATAATTAATTAAAATCAAGCAAACAAACCGATATGTTTCCAGCTAGAACAAATTATTTGCTTTCCAATTTATTGTTTAAACCATTAAAGCATCCCATAATTCATTGTGTTATCTATACTACATATTGGCAAAAATTCCTAAAATGGGTTAAATTTTATATTATACTGATGTACTGTCATTGGAATATTTGACATGCAACTGAATGTCTTGATATCAGCAACATTGATCTGGTGTAATGTTCACTTAGAATATTTGAATAAAAATCATTAGTACACTCTCCATAATTCAGTGATTAGTTGATGAAAAAAACAATTTTTGATATGACAAAAATGTAAACGAAGTTAGATTATCTGCAGGTCAGGTGCATTTAGCTGTCTTGCACAATGGACAGGAGGTGGCAATGAAAGTTCAGTACCCAGGGGTAGCAAAGGGCATTGACAGTGACATAGACAATCTAGTTGGAGTCCTCAAGGTAAGTAAACATTTAAAATGTTAAGGCATTGTACAGATTTAAAATGTTAAGAGGTTGATTGTGCAGATTTAATATGTTGAGATTGTACAGATTTAAAATGTTAAGAGGTTGATTGTGCAGATTTAATATGTTGAGATTGTACAGATTTAAAATGTTAA
>DWED01000070.1:0-15888 GCA_018245795.1 Protelbella ruficauda | reverse complement strand
CGACCGTTGGCGTTTTCTTTAAGTCTCTGAGACTTATGTAACACGGATATCACAATGTCGGGGAGACCTTACGCGTCTGTTTTATATGATTTGGTAGATATAAGTTATGGGTCATTATGAGATAGAAGCATCATCGCAGTGGTAGCATTCTTTAGATTTACTTTTAAGCAGGAGTGTTAGCGCTGTTGGTTATACGATTATATAGAC
Source organism: Protelbella ruficauda (assembly GCA_018245795.1). Taxonomy (NCBI): domain Eukaryota; kingdom Metazoa; phylum Arthropoda; class Insecta; order Lepidoptera; family Hesperiidae; genus Protelbella; species Protelbella ruficauda. The sequence continues at coordinate 15,681 of DWED01000070.1, read as the reverse complement.
ACACCGGGTAGAGAAGAGAAGAACCTATCACGCCAGTAATTTCCAGTTGGCTTGACTTATCACGCCTTTGAGAATATTACGAACCAAGAATATTATAAGCCAAGCGGGTTTAGCCAAGCTGTCTTGTCCAGAGGATATTATAACTTTAGCAATAATTAAACAAATAATAACTTTAGCAAAATACATTTGAAGTACTTTCAAGGAAATGTATACTTATAATGTTATGAACGTAAATCTTATACATCGGTGTAATTTAAGAATATAAGTACAGTTGAGCTGAAGTTTTAAGTTCGGCTTCCAAAAGTCTTGAACACTGCCTAATTGCTGTACGACACTCAAGACGCGGCGTCGGTTTGTGAGACGAGGGTTGCGGGTTCAAGGAAATCGCTGAAACAAACTTAGAAACTTTGTAGGGTTGGTACTTATGGGGTAGCCGTAATGAATCCTTCTTTCTTCTCTTCTTTTGGTATATAAAGCAATTTGCTTCGATATGTTGTAACACATGTCATGTTACACTTAGACTTTCATAACATAATTACTCCTACAGAAGGTTTCATGTACATATATTTCTACTCAAACCTTATTTTTATATGGGTACATGTTATTTAAAATTTACGTACGTACTACATACAAATAGCTCATGAGAAGACATAAACAATTTATTTGTCAATGAAATATCTATACTAAGTTTTTACTAATAAATTTCCTGTATACGATTTAATTGAAGATGCCAACCCTATTGCGCGCGATCCAATTCGCTAAGTCACATAGACGGAAGTGGCTGCAGGAACTATTGAGACTGCACTGGGAGCTAACGATCTGCAAACAGTGCTCGCTGAAAAGCATCTCTAATATAACCGTGGACGTGAAATGGTAATTTCGCGTTATAGGGTTGTACTAAAACGTTTTTCATTGGAACATTACAGTTTGAAACTCATGTGAGATTTGTTCGATGGTGGCATCCTTGATATTATAAATTTACCAATTATTCTATTGTATCTTTGTAGATTATATTTGATGATTTTCATTGTTATGACCATGTCTCAGTAACCATTTTCGGGGTATCCGACGCGTCATGACTTCTTTACTGAACAGTTTGGTAGGTCAGATCTGGAGTGTGCTTTCAAGAGACTAATTGGCGCGATCATGCCCTTAAAAGTGTTTTTTTATGTAGAAATAGGCTTGCGTTTGGCTGCAATCCCATCTGATGGAAAGCGAGATGCAGCCTAGGATGTAGCACGCTCGCCTAGAAAGTGCCTATTCACTCTTCTTTTGAATAATTCCTTTAATAATATTTTGATGTGAGAGATATGATAACATTAAATAATAGCCTTGTTTATCTTTTAAATAATTCAACTTAATATAACGTATATCCTTTTTATCGTGTCACTGTTGAACACGATCCTACTCATAATAACAAGGTTTGGCACAGTCTGCTATGCTGCATTAGTGCGGTTGAAGAGAGTTAAGAATAATATTGGAGAATTTACAAAAGACTAGTTTACTAAACTACAAGACATTAAGTATTAAACATGAACAATTTATGACTTTATAGTATAAGTTTATTAAAATAATAAAACGTGAAGCCGCCGTTAAAGACGATAGCCTACATTCCATAATAATCATTTGCATAGCTGGTGTTAAACCGCACTTGGCTACTTATTACCACAGGGGCTTTAAAAAAGTAGGGCGTTTGTAGAGACACCATACGCTATTAGGGTAACGGGATTGTATAGACATATAGAACCGTTTTACTGTTAAGCATTTAGAAAATATATATATATATATACATGATTATATGATATATATACAAAAGATCGCAGCAAAGCCTAAGTCGAGGCTTTATTGAAAACTGCGGGAGCTCGTTAAAAAAATATTTCTTGTGAAACTAGCCGGACTTTGCTTGAAAAAATGTGTGTGATTTAACTTAGTAAATGACTTAAATGTATTGTTCACATCAATTGTCATAACATTAAATAAGCTTCAGTCTAACTTAAAGACTTATACTATTAAGTAAATTTAATGTCATATTTGACATAAATATAAGGATGTGTACACAAGTTTTGATGTTTACCCAAACCCAGGAGATATACTAAACTCGTCATTTATGTACATATTGTGGTTCGTGGAAACGTTGTGCCAAATGCATCGTTAATTAGAAATAACGAGCATATTCAGTTACAAATGTTTTGAAATGTAGAGACGACGATATAACACGATCTTGGCACCAATCATTATGTATCACCATCATCAATGCCAATTGCCATCGTTATCAGCAATGTAGATCAGATATGACATTGCAGTGGTGCATTTATCGATAGCCTTTCTGAGTGATTTTCGACCGATTCTGAATATTGTACCCAATCTTTATACTCGTTCGTTAAAAAAGGTTACGTAAAGGCTGATGCGGAAGGTTGAGGTTTTCGATATCGTATATATATGTATGTATAGTGAACGTAGAAGGAGCACGTCAGCTCTGTAACTCATTGTTCTCTGCCTAACCGGTAAGGAACCTGGCGTGTTGCTATAATAATAATAATAACAACCTTATACCCGTTGACGATACGGTAGAAATTTCCAACATGTCGTATAGATACTTAGCAGGATATTACAAAAGATTAAATGAGGGTAAACAATATTATTAAACGTAACATCATGCCTGTAATCCCCGAAGGGGTAGGCAGAGGAGTGTAGGACATTCGCCACGTTTCACCAGTTACGTTTACGTCTCATGGAATAGATAGTGAGTATTATTAGGTGTAAAAACAATATTTTATGCTTTGAAAACAAAGTGCAGAAATGTCAAAACTTTTAAAATGATGTTAAGTGTTGCCATAACAAGTTTATTAACATATTGTTATTATTCATGTGTCAGTCTTATGTTTGTTATTTCAATGTCAAAAGTTTAAAGTGCATTTATATTATTAACATGTCGTAAAGACAGCAGATATAGAGTATTTATATTGGAAATGAACATAAAATCTTTATAAAAATCGTCTCTATATTAAAAATGCAAATTACTTTACAATTATCACTTACAATATTTATATTATACCAAAATATTTTTGAAAATTTACAGCTAAAAAGTTCAAAGGTGAAATCTTGTACAATTACATTGCATTCGTAATTTCCGAATCTGCTTAAAATAACTTTATCTTCTTATCTAAATAATTATGTTCTTGGCGATACTTAAGTTATGATAGAGCCAACTAGCGTAGCTGAGGAACTGTCATCATGGTATGACAATTGACTGTTCACGTTAGTTTTACAATAGTTTGACAAGACAGTATAACAACAGTTTGAGGAAGCGACTCCTGAAGTAAAAACGTCCAGTAACTTTGGACGTTCTCCTTCTAAGCGAATTGAGTTTTGCAGGACGGTGGAAAGTTGATGGACAAGGGAAGTCAAAGTTCGAACTGAGTCACATTTCGTAGATAGAATCTGTGATTTATATTTAAATTTAATAAACCTGTTGTATTAAACATAGTGAAGTATTAAAGAAATTCTTCAGAAATATTACAGAACAATGGAATAAAATATTTTTTCATTAGACACGTAGTACAAAACGGTTTTTTTTCTACCGGCCGAATGTAGAGTTCCTTATAAAACTTTAAAGCACTCTATTTCTAAATCATACGTTCTTCAAATATCCAGTCTATCATTGCACCGGTTTAAATATTTCAGTACAAATGCGGTACGTATTTCGAGTCAGACTTTCGCATTTTCTATCCATTTTCGTCGCAGGCCTGCGCGATACGTGATTGAAATAGGTTTTACGACTTTAAAATTGCACTTTACTGGGTCAACGTATTACGTTCACACACGATAAGTCTTTAGTCATTGAGTACATGTTCATATATTAGTGAGGTGTTGTTGGAACAACACACATTAGAAAAGAATATAGAGCAATGTGGATTAGGAGTAAGAGAACTTTGTCAGAATTCTTGTTAGAATAATTTTAGAGATGCAAACACACAGTAACACAAAAATTGAAATTAGAAAAATTGAAATGCTAAAAGTTTAAAAATTCTAATGTAAAATTATTCACTCATCACTGAATCGTAGCTCAAAGATCTCATACCTCATGACATATGTATTTAGGGCATCGAATTCCATACAACTATCGACATTTCAGAGAATTTTTATTGCTCTGTTGCATTTACTCTGTTCGTAAAGTGTCATTTATCAACACATTCTCGAACTGAATTACTTGGCCCAGGATTAACTTTTCTCACTTAAAATGAGTGCGTATATGTAAGAAGCAAAAACTTGTTGCAATCTGATTAATGTTTCACGGTCGTTTTTGCTTACTCTTACATCGGATTTCTAAATATTTGAATATTTATAGACTAATGGTTTATCGTCTGTTTTTTTCGTTTTCCGAATATTTAAGGACCTACTGTTCGATATTCAGTTACACGATTTAAATGGGACTTCCCATCAACAGTAAATTGTTTGACTGCCACGTTGGTTTATTGGTTGCAGCGCGTCTGTTAAGTGAGAGATCCCGGGTTTGATACCCGAGTCGGGTATTATTAGATTTTCTAACCTGTAATTAGCCTCAAATTTGTGGCTTATAATTGCCAATAGGCTAACTTTCGTGGAATGTACGTATAATGTAATCGATGAATCGTTGGAGTGTACTACACTTTTCTACCTACTCCTATTGGGCAATACAGGCGTGCTTTTACGTGTAGTAAATAATTGTAACTGTAACTTAAAGGGTTCTGAAAAATAACTTTTTAAACAAAATATCGTATATTATTTGAACTACACATTTTAGAACACGCACTACCCTTTTATAAATTTATTTTTATCGTGTATATTAAAATGTAAACATTCATACTAATAAATTCACGTGTTATGAGAGCAAAAGTATGTTTTTCTCAATGAAAAAATTTATAAAAAATTAAACCTTTTTTTAATAGATAGACTACATTTCTTTTAATCTAATTCGTATTCCAAGTAAACTGACTTCCGCCATGCCAACACGTACACAACATCCCAGTACGTGACCGTAATGCGTCCAACCGCACCACTGGGTCACTGGGGCCGTAGGGGCTTGTACTCATTGCATTTTATAACGCTCCCAGTTCTACTGGAATGTGTTACGTTCATTTTGTAACTAATAGATTAAACGTTTAATGTACTTTAATTATTAGTTTTAACTGTGAACTGAAGTTCCCGCCACTGGGCATTTTGGCTATCTGTGTAGACTGCTAGGAATATGCAGTCTAGTTCATGAAGAACGTGTGAACATAATATGTACCAGTGACCGACTATTGATAGAAATTGTTCAAACGTTTTTGAGGTTCTTTGTTGAAAATAATATTTTTATAAGCCTTTATTTCACGCTCCTGTTTGACCACAAATTAGTGTGTTTTGACATTGATGGTTTGAATGTTTGATTTATTTATTTTAATGCATTTGTAACATACATATATTACGAATAAATTTTAGCTTTCCGTATTCCATATCTATAACTATTGCAAATTTAGCACATTTTTATTAGCGCCATATTCATAAAGAGAGTACGAAGATATCTCTTTATCTATTAATATATTAGGTTAAATACATTTTTATCTACAAAATTCCGCTAAAATAGACTGAACAAACTATTTATTACTATTTTTTTATTTAATATTCAAACGGAACATGATTAAAAAAGCCTACAACTATTATATACAAGTGTATATCCCGCTACTTGATCGGAATGAGTCCACCGCGACATCAAACCTGCGCTGACTGGGTCATGCCGATGCGTGGTTGATGAATGTCGATTATTGTGACGCTTTTTATGCCACCTTGATAATTATTCATGCTGATTTCTGATAATAGCCTACGTTGATAATGTAACCTAATGGTTTATTGTCCACTGTTATTAAACATTATTTACCGTTGTAACAGAATACGAATATTGAGTTGCTCCTGCTTCATTGTATGTTTGATAAATATATTGTTTCAAATATACATATGTATGTATATCCGTTTTTGGTGCTATAACAGTTAAAAAGATGGTAAATATAAAAATTTCGCAATGTAGTTTTTTCAGATTCTGACAACTCGAAGCATTAACAAAAATGTAAATCAATTAATAAGAATATTTTATTAAACGATCAGTAATTACTAAATGTTAATCGCATTAAGATTTTATACAGGAGATCAAAATAAAATATTCCAAACATAAGTAGTAATATATTCCATTTAGTTATAATGTGATATAAATGCAAAAAAATTACATTAAAAATATACATTTAGAAAAAAAATTTACGTAACCCCACACTCTTGCATTTTTACTACATAAAATTACAATCTAGTCTGTTACACTCCTCTGCCTACCCCTTGAGGCAAATACAGGTGCGGTGTCATTTTATTTTAGAATCGATTAGCCCGACGGTTTTAGCGAATTAACGCATCTAATAACTGGATGAATTGTCCATTTTCGTCTTGTGTTATTTATACCTTCAATTAGCGATTAAGCTTCAAATCATATACACGGTAATAAACTGTTTAATGTTTGAAATTATAGTGAGCAGTTGCTATTAACATACTTAACAGAATACTCTGTGTGTTTCCATCTTGTATCTATTAATATCGATATGAAGTGTTCGTTCCCAGTTGATTGGATTGAGTTATAAGAGGTCGCGATTGTTAAAAAAAAATAATCGACCCCTATATCATTCCACTGTTGGAATATGGGTCTCCGCTAATAATGAGAGGGTTATGTGAGTGAGGGGATGTGTTAGTTCCCAGTTGATTGGATTGAGTTATAATAGGTCGAGATTTTTATTGCAAAATAATATTTTGTTTGTACCGATTGGGTTTTATTTACGTTTTATTATTATTATTTCTATGCATTAGTTGCAATGCTTATATAGCTGGTGACTCAGTATGTATGGTGCTTTTGATTTATTTAATAGTAGGTACGTTTCTTGACTAAGCCGCCTGAAGTATGTATACTACAGAATATTATTTTAGACTGTTTATAATAAATTTAGAATTCCAAACATATTTATTTATAAACAAATAACTCATCAATATGCCGATCATTTACCACCTTTACCCTTTTTCACTCTTTATTTTAAAAAATCTGTCTTTGATTTTTTTATATCGCACAAACAGCGTACGCGGTTAGCGCATATTTTTAAGATGTCTAGCAGGCCTTATATGTATGTATGTCTAAATTTAATTTTAGTTAAACCTGTCGGAGTCTATTACGAGGCAACTTTTCCATTTTTGTATTTTTTAAAGCAGACGCTAAGGCATGACACATTACTTAATAAGGTAATCTACATATATGTATGTAAGGTGTATGTTACTTAATATAAAGTATTGGGCTTATGACTAATAAATGTTGTTGGAAACGTGTTATCTCAGTTACTTTTCATTACTAAAAAACTAAGTTAGTCCGACATGCATAACTTACTATATTAACAAGATAACTGTTTGTATTTTCCTCTGTAACGCTCCGAGCCGAAATTACTCATTGTTCGAGTAGTAACAAATACATTACATTATATTACGATCCCACGAGAAAAATACTCATATCAACAGTATTAGCATCCAAGTTCATAATGAGTCGTATCAAAAAAACCGCTCCGTGTTCTTACACCACGGCCCAAACACTTTCACAATCCGACGAAAGGTCAAACAAGTCTTCACATGTGTGCGTTTTGTTTGAGATGAGACGCAAGGCGGTTATCCATTGGCGTATACACTAGACAACACTGAGAAACGGTGGTTTAATTTGCTAAGATACATATAAGATCGAGTCTTGTTAATGTACAATTCGTCATTGGATCACGATGCGAAACGTTGATTCAAAGAATAATAGTACTATGATCGTGCCGGACATCTTTGTCCATATAGACATTTGACTAGATGAATGTACTTAATACCGTCAGTTCTTTAGCTCGCAATTGCATATCTCCACTTAATTATGTTTGTATGTGTGGGTATATATATATGTCTGTGTGCATAAGATGTGTAGGTCCGAGCCAATGCTATCTACTTTCTAATTTCTTGGAAGTGTTTAAATGTTCTTAATGGATATAGGCTTTGCTATGCTGAGGCAGCGTAGTAGAGTAGGCTCTAGGCGTTATCTTATTTGATTATCATAAATGAGATTGTAATCATTAATAATAATTGAGGCAGTGGTAGTACCATTGATGTGATGAAGTTTTACTTGAGTGTTTTGTTCGAAGTGGCAGGAAAAATTTCTGCAAGATATTGCGAAATTTATTTGTTTTTTATATTTCTGTATGCGTTTTGATCTATGACAGATAGAAATTGAGTTAGCGTAATAAATCTTGAACTCTACATTTCTACGACTATGTTAGTGCAACATGTAGAGTTTGTGAAAGAATATTATAATTTTAATAATTATTTTATGTCTTGTATATTATGGTCACATGAGGTCTTTGGGTAGGTGGCTAGTAGTGATAAATGAGTATCATAGGTCATCGTGAGCCGTAAGTTCAGTAATAGTTGTCAACCTTTATCGGAGGCCTTGAATATGCCAAGTGATTTACCAGTTAACAGTATTTCTATGAATTAAAGAAGATGGAGTGTTTTAGTAATGTGGAGAGAATGTTGCATAGCAGGACACAGGCGAAGACCAGCGGTGAAATGCATGTCCAGTAGAAAAATGAGAAAAACTTAAGTTATTACAATAATATTCTTCAGAATGTAGAGTTTCTAGAACATATCCATGTTTCGAATAAAGAACGTTTAAAATCGAACCATGAGCTGCTGTGCTTTATTTCCAAGGCAAAATCTGATGTTCTTGACAAACGCTCAATAGCAGATCTTCATTTGTTGATATTTTGTCTCTTTCTATCTTTCGTATTCAAAATGTGACAGAAAGGGAAATTAAGTAGTGTCACGCTTATGATTAGGAGGAAGAATTATTTATGTGTGTCATTCAGTCTTTGAATCACTCACTCTAGAACCAGGTGCTCTACACCGCTCACCCATTGAACCACAGTTCACGTAACTATCTGATCAAAGTTCGAATCATAGTAACCTTTGCTAACTAGTGACATAATTCTCATAACTGACTCAGTAGTGTAATGTTTACTTCTCTATATCACGGTTACATCACAATGGCATATACGATATGACACAATATGCCACACGGCGATGTATTGCCGGTTTTGGTACACAATGCATGTGGATAAAAAGTAAGCAATTATAGAAGTAGTGAGAAGTTTGTAATAAGATTTGTAATAATAGACTTTGTAACTAAGGAACTGGTTATAAATTAATTGTTTGCAAAGTGAAATTATTGCCAACCTTTTATGTAGACCATGAGACTCGGTAGCTAATTGTATTTACATTATTTCAAAGACGAAGCAGATTCAAAGAAGAATTATTCAGAGAATCTTCCGTAGAGATAGATGGTAGAGGCTGGATAAGACTGGACTCGGCATGCACACGTATAACAATAATAAAAAATATATATTTCTGATATTCGCAATTGAAAGCCTTAGAAGTGTTTAATGTGGTTAAGTTTTCTTACTATATAATGAACAAAGTTTATGTTCAAAATTCAATAGGATAAAGGAAGATATCTATGATGACTTTGCTTGTGCTTTTTAATAGCCTTTAAGCATGAAATTATTTGATGTTATGGTTTACCCTGAATTATTCAGAATTCATTATTCAGAAACACGAAAACAAAATTACATGTTGTCTGAATGAGTACCCAACTTCATTAAAGGACGACAATCTAAGAAGGAAAAGAAGATAGAGTCACTATACTAAGGTTAATTGTATGAGATCTCTAAAAGATAGATGGTAATCACACACGCGTTAATTGTTTGATGAGTTATAATTGTTTGATGGCGATAATTGTAAATGATACTGTCTTAGAATAACACGATTCAAGTATTTCCTTCACCGTTGATTAATGTCACGCGAATAGCTCCTATGTTCAAAAGGTTAAGGTCGAAAGTTTGAATGATTCATGCCATCGTGATATGGCAGGTCTTCGGAAGTCTTAAGCACTTACAGTTTTAATAGGTTTCCTTAACAATAATGTTGTAATATTAGCGTATTAATAGAATGTATTTTTTCATGTTAGTATTAGAAGCGACTTCAGTTGTGTTCTATAAGGTGTGAAGGTCGAGAAAATGTGAACATGTAACTTATTTACCTAATCAAAAATAGCTTAAAGTTAGAAAAATATTCCATAGAAGTCTTGTGGGCATAAGGAGCTCTTTGATATTTTTTTTGAAGCAGCTCTACATTATGTAGAGATTTACTAACAGAAAGTTACAGATTGAGGCAATGAAACGTGCCTGTTTGATAATTTTTATTCATTATGACATAAAATAAAAAATAATATTGTTTGTCAGTATCTTTATATATTCCACAAATAATACCTACATGTGTTGACGAAACTGATAATTTTGAGTTAGTGAAAGTATATTATTATACAAAAATGAATCAAATTTAATGTCAAATCAATGTCAAAAAGTCAATGTCAATGACAATTCAAAAATCAATGTTTAACAACATATAAGATCACAAAAAAGATTTTTTTTTATTTATACATAAGGTTATTATTTTATTATTACGAATCACGCAACGAATAAATTGACACAATTATTGTTTAAAAACAATTTCGCTTTAATTAATAGCATTGGTAGAACCTTGACGATTTACCAGAAGCGTACACGCGAGAGCTAAGTGAAAATTTAAACCGGGCTTTTACGTTTGTTCCTTGATTACTCTACTTTTAATAGCTTCTATGATCGTGTTTTGGGGCGATGTCGATACAATTAAATCGATCGGGAAGTGCATAAGCACGCATTCAATGGGTGGTAACGGGTGAATTAATCGAGGTTTACTTTAAGGTCATATCGCCTTTTATAATAATTTATCGGCTACAATTTTTTGATTGCCGCTTTCAAGCCGCGCTCGCAGACTACGGAATGCCTTTTTTATATGGCGGAGAAATGGGTGTAATAAATTTTCAACAACTGCATTCATTTCACTCCTCGCCATGTTTTTTATGGCAGTACCTACATTGTTTTATTTTAACAACTTTAAATACGATCTGTATCTTAAAGTTAGACAGCCGAACAATGTATTTTTTATTACGAGTTTGCCGTATGAACAAAGTAATGTAAAGTAAATAACCAATTACTCTAATTAATTGAACTAAATAACTTAGTAAAGTAAGTTAAAGTCGCTGTCGAAGAAACAATTGCAAAAGCATAGATGTAGTTTAACTAGTTATTATTTTAGCTACATGCTAATGTTACCCAAATTCCAAAAAACTACACTTAATGCTAGACATCAGGTTTGCGGCGCAACATCAAATATTTTGGTAATAAGCTCACGAAATCATAAATCACCCATTTCCCATTATTTGCCAACCGTAATTGCACGTAACGAATGGCATTATTACGCAAACAGTGATAACAATGACGAGATCATTAACGTACAAAACCGCTCGTTAAATTAAACGCAACAATCTGTTTAAAAATTTCACTTACGCCATTTTTCATGTTGTTTCACACACCCGCCTAGATAGACATCTGGAGTACGAATCTGCAATGGTTGGTGTTGATAATATCGTCAATAGTTGATATTAGAGTGAAATTAATTTTTAATATTATTGTAACAAATATTACAACTTTCTCGATAAAGAAAGAAGCTTTCACACAAAAGTATTTGATTTTCTAAATACGTTGAACATAGATAGTGCACTCACAATATTCATAAAAAAATATTTTTTTTTTTTCAAAAAGGACATTGCAAGTAAAAACTTTTCGAGTAAATAAATTAGCTTTTAAACAAAAGTATCCGTTTTTCCATTTTACCTATTTTATTGTTTTTTTTTCTTTTTTAAAGCAATCATGATATTTTTTCTGCGACGAGTTAAAAGGGTTCAAGGTAATATAAATTATATGTTTGATATAATCCAATAGGAAACGGAAATGTTACCGAATACCACCGGCACGCCGTGGGCTATGTCTCGTTTGGTTGGCTATCAGAAGGCCACTATAACATTCTTGTCGCATTACTACGACATGCGGAAGTCGATATTCGGATAGACAGACGGCTTTCTACAAACATTTCTGACTGGCTGACCTCAAACAGGAGAAATGTTGCATTGCAAGGTAATTAAGAGTGTGCTTACAGTTCAGATGTAAGCTATTGGTTTTGATCAATGCTGATTTATTTCTGTCAGTAGTATTCTGTTAGTGCGATTTGTAAGCAATTCGAATTGTGTCTTTATTCGATAGCTTGGGTGGCTTACCTGCATATTTACTAATGGAGCAGTCTGGTTGAGATACATTAATGCATTTCTATTAGTAGAAAAGATTCGGACCCAAATAATTAATTGATCCCAGAGACTCGTTAGGTATTTAGGGAACTAAGGAGCATAGAATGTCATTTTAATGACAAGGTTTCTTTAAGAAAATGGCAGTTTGTATTACACAGAATGTCGATTTTGCTGTTTCGCAGCAAACATAATTGTAATCAGACGTGCGATACCAATTGAAAACTCTACAAGGTCCTTTGCCCTCAAATCAGGTCATACCCTCCACAAAGATTAAGTTGCCGAATTCGCTTATACAATATCACATATCACGCTGTCTGTACGTATGTACATAGGTGCAAGTGATCGTGTGTAATTAAGAGCGATCTTGCTAAATAACATTCCGTTCTAGCAGGCGCGGTCGGGCGTGACGCTAGTCGTGGGAACCTTGCAAATACATAACGTGGTGAAATAAGTTATAAATAGCTGCCAGCACGTGTCCAGCAGCTGGGGAGTCAGGGTTAGAATCCTCGAACGTACTACGCTGCAGCTGTAGAAAATTCTAGAAGATTCTGATCTTAGAATAAAGTCACTGTAGTTATAATGGTTGCGTTAATGTGGTATACGTTACCGTTATACACATAGACCAAATTCTGAAATGGGTTCGTTGTATTCTTTGCAGGTCTTAAAAACCACATATTCTTTAAAAAATTAATCTGCTTTGCTTAAATATTCATATTTACTATCAATGATGAGTAAAGTTAAAGTTGCTATCGCTTAGGGTTGGCACTGCGTTTAAAATGTTTACAAACTACGGTAACCATTTATCATCAAGCTGATCATAGAACTGTTAACCCTATATTCTCACACAGGTATCAATGCTGCATGCGTTTAGAAATAAAATTTTTGCAATCATGACTTCAACTTGAAAAATGAATAAATAAATTTTAAAAAATTCTACGTATAACGAAACGTACTCCACCATCTGTTGCGCCGTTTAAATCACGGTAATTACCCACGATGCACCGGATCCAGGTCAAGGTGTTTATTAACCTGTAAATATATCGGGGTCTTATAAGTTCACTTGTCGCGGGCAACGAACGAGTTTGTTTTTTTTTTCTGTCATTTATTTATACGTTTAACCTTTTTGTATGCGACTGTACGAATCTTTGAAGATACGTTTATTTTTCAATATTTATCTATCCATGTACTCGTATTTAAGTACATTCAAGCAGTACGTGCTTTTGTGACGAAATTAAATGCGTACATTAACAATAGAACCGTATCTATTATAATTCTTTATATAAAAAATAATTTATACACTCGAATCGTTCCAATTTATTCGTCATAAATTTCATTTCCATGTAAATACGGAGGATCTATTTAGCACTTTATGTCTATATACGTAAAGTCGGTAGTCACATGTTTGGTTAAAATTGCAATCCTATTCATAGCGTATGGCGTCTTGAATGAGGCGTAACTGGCTGGAGATTCGCAAGGGCCTACTTTGACCACTTTTCACCGGTTCCGTGCGAGGTGGAATTCACTTTCACCGACGCACCCAGCCACGTTTGTTCGCGTTGGGCTGTTTTATTCATCTTTATTTTATACCCACCTGTTTTTGAAGGTCGATGATGACCTGTGCCTATGACAAGAATTTCTACTTTTTATCTCTATAAACATATCTTTATTTGTATCGTCTAATATTAGAGTGGTGTGTCATTGTTGGGCACAGATAAACACAAGTACAAAACACAGACTCAAAAGAAATAGCTCATTATTCGTATGCTTGCTTGTCTGGGATTCGAACCTTGAGCAATTATACCGGTATACAGAGAGACTAAGCCAAAATATAAAACTGCCACAGCTAAGATGATGGCGTGTGTCAATAAGGCCAATTATAAATATAATATAAGAATTTTTAATAACATGTATACGGTCCATTTAATATATATCAATTAAACAGATATATGATACGTTTAACCATTGACCTTGTTTGACTCGTATATATATTTACGTAAGTAAAAATCAAACCCGATACATTCATGACAATTTTCAATCGGCCTTGCATTCGTACAGTAATAAAATTAAACTTATGTAACAACAGTTAGGTTATTGCTAACAAAATCTAGCTGTCAATAACTTTGTTACGTGTCCACACGCCGACATTTAACGGCCTTTGTATCAGAATCTTGCTTCCATGTCTTTGTTAACCCACCGTTTAACGGACTGTTGCAACAAGCTTTAGTGGTTTTGATGTAACCTGTGTAAGTTTTGATGTAACCTGTGTAACATATAAAAGGTGTACCTTGTTACAAACTATCATTGTCTGTTTATACCTCAACTTCGTGTACTGTGTTAAGTACGTACCGGTTTAACTCACGTATGTTTTTCGTGTTAGCTCGATTAGTTCCGGACCTATCTGAGGTCTTTTCTATGAGCGCCGATTGCAGCGAGTTCGTGGCGGTGGATACAATAGGCTTTTCAATATATAAGGGCATTTATATCCTTCGGAGAGTAAGAAACGCGGTGGTTTCTGGTTATGGGGCAAGAGGGTTGACTCTTTCATTGACCCGAGTGTGAACAGTATGATGCAGCAGTTTCTGTCGCGAGCACGTCACGATCGGCGGAAGAAAGAAGCATCTCGGATAGGTATGAAAGTTGGACTATCTCGGAAGAAATACTACGAAGAAGAGATACGCGAGATAAGCGTACATAATTTAATAAGTACAACGGGGTCTGTCCAGGTCTTCCGCAGGTGTGATAAAACGTATGCTGATCAATGTATCATAATTATATTATAACATAATTTGATAAGTCGGATAGATTTTGTCCAGGTCTTCCCCAGTTGTGGTAAGACGTATGGTCAGCAATGGATCAAAAAATATTATATGATTATTTGACATTCGGTTTACGATAGAGTAATCATCAAAGAATATAGACCGTAAACAACATCAGTGTAACTGCTAATAAAAAAGATGTGCTAATTACACAATGAAATAAGGAAAGCCGCATACAAAACGATTGCGCGCGAGTTTTTCAGGCCAGTGTCCGACATTTCATTTTGCGGTGTTTCCTTAAAAAAAATCTTTTCTTCAGCATTTATGTAATCGACCGTAACAATACTATGATATAATGTTTATCAGTGGGATTGCGTTTGTATTTTTTTATTCACTCCGAATCACTTTGTTTAGAATGTTCCAGAACTTTCTAGGTGTTATCGCAAGTTTCGCGTCCGGCCACAGGAGATATATGATTATCTGATTCTCGGTTATAGAAGTACATTAAGTACAGTAAGTTTAATAATTACTATTCAATAACAATTCAGTTTAGACTGAATTTATATTTGTTAAGAATAAGTTTACCAAGATCTAGTTTCTCTGCCTATGACCTCTGTGATTTGGGAC
>DWED01000069.1:0-15910 GCA_018245795.1 Protelbella ruficauda | reverse complement strand
CGACCGTGCCAAGGTTAACAAGTAGTGGCCTATCAATTACGTTAACGTACAAGGCCCTCTAGCCAGACGGCGTGACCTTATACGCAGTGACTGGCAGCAAATCCGAGGAGCTAGAGATCGAGTTCAGTGGTCCGCTATTGAAGAAGCATATGTCCAGCCGTGGACGGGAGTAGGCCGATAATGATGATGCTCCTTTTTTGAACGAAACTTTCGAACTCTAAAATTTCTCGGTATCGTCTACTATCGAATTCTTTAATGTGAATTAGTGTGACTATGACATTGCGAATTCGTATTATAAGGACTGAGCGCATATAATTACTATATACCATTTACTAATATACCTTTTGAAAAGTATTGCACACCTTACAATAACCTCTAATTCGAAATGTAATTTTTCAATCATTTACTTTTAATGTCTCTGTACGAAGCTAAAATGCACAAGTTTTTATGCGACTAATTGATCTAAATTTAAAGGAAAATACCATTTAAACGTTTAAACATTAGCTTTAATGAAATAGTTAACTATTCAAATAGAGGAACTAACCTGTCCGCGACAACCAAGCTGAAAAGAATATTTTCATATACAAATGCCTCTAATAAGAAGCTATATATTTATTATGTACCCTCTATTGATCACAGATCCTGCCTACTTCCCCGGACGATGTGCTGAAGTGGTTCTATGTGATCAGGTGATAGGTAAAATTGGAGTACTACATCCCAACGTGCTGGCCGCCTTTGATTTGACGAATCCGTGCTCTGCAGTAGAAATAAACATTGAACCTTTTGTATAAAAAATGTATACATATCTAATTTATTAAATGTTATCAAATGATTAGTGTTATCATTCAAAACCACTACACTGCTTGTTTAATTGACTTTTATCGGTACAGTATAGTAATGTTTTATCTATAGAAGTAGTTTAATATCAAAATACCGATATTGGTTGATAATTAACGTATTTTGTTGTTATAATTAAAATTTAAATTTAAAATGAAAAATTTATGACACAGACAACAAAAGTGTAAAATTTATGACATTAAGCTAAAAAAAATATCTTTGACAGCCTCGTTGGACGAGTGGTTGCAAAGCCTGACTGTTGATCAAAAGGTGTTGGGTTTTCGAACCCCGGCTTCGGGTACTATTTTTCTAAATTAGATTTTTTGTTAGTAGCTTGGAGTCTGGATCTGTGCCCGATGTATGGCAATAGGCTCACCACCTTTTCCATGGTGGGAGGTAAACCTAACTGGTGAACCGTAGGTGTGTATACTACACTCCTCTGCCTACCCTTTCGGTGATTACAAGCGCGATGTTACGTTGTAACTATAATCATAATGATATGCTACACTTAACCCTACTTTGATTTTGTTGTCTGAACGCTATCGATATAAAAACTGAGACTGAGTACAGATATAAAAGCTGATGTTTGCTTCATCAAATATATAACAGGCCATTATGGTTTCCTTTATACTAAAAAGGTAATCTATTAATTGAGTACAATATCTTACCAGAGGTTAACACATAAAGCAAGAGGCAACTCTGGATGGTAGCAATTTTAGTTCATTTTTAGTAATATAATAAACAACTCTACTGAAATGTCTCATACATATTCAATTATACAAAACACATAAAAGGTCATTTCTACCTTTGTATGGTTCTTTAAGATATATAAGTCATATGTTACTACAAAACATACAACAGACATTGTGTAGAATGTTGAGAGGGAGCAGGGGTGCACCTCTCACTGAGAAACTGTTATAAGAAAATATCATAAAAGTCATTAAAATATTTTTAATTGTGTATGGTAATAAACATCACAAACAAATATAACAACTATAAAATCACATGGTGTACATATTGTATAAGTAGTACTAGTTAGATCGCATGTTACCTTTAGGTAAACAGTAGGTATAATCCACAAATCCAAATCTAGCACAATAAATTTATAATAAAATATGTGATTCATTAAATCTATGTTACATCAATAGCCTATTTCCAGCATAGTAGACTGTGTACATAATACTCGTTGTGGTATATTTTCTGCTTAACTATGTAATACAGTATGTCAGTAGGTCATTATACACATTATTGATTCATTAAATTGTAAGGCACTCTACTTCGATTGTTTAAAACAAAGATGTACGAAAAGATGGATCACAAAAATAATTTTGTATCTGTTCATGTACTTGTGACATGTGAATCCCATGAAATATCTTACATTAGCTGCATATAAATATAACTCATTAGTTCATTATCAAACAAAACTACACACTAGATTGGATTACCACATACATGCATTAATTGACAAACACTTCAATCATATATTTATACAAGCCTATGTATAGCAAATCATATAATTTTATATTAAATTAAATTAAAAATACATTATGCCAAAAAGATTTTTCTTAAAAAATATAATGAACTCATTTTTAATAAAAAAAAGAACATGTAAACTGAGTACCATTGAGAGAAAAGAATAATTTACTAAACATATTTTAACTATATGTATATTTAAAAAATGAATGGACTTCTAAGCTGTTTCAGTCATAGTGACAACCCACGTTAATCTAGGAGTAACTCAATTTTGAACAAGCCTTCTAGCTCTTTTCTTTTGAAATCATGAGCCACAACAAAGGGACAGTGGTAGAATGATAATTCTTTGAGATTTGGTGCGGTCGTTTTGATGACTTTGGCTACTTGCATAGTGACATGCAGGCACCTGGATAAACTCAAATAGGTCAGGTGCTGGAATATATTATTGGAGAAATATGCAAGTAAAGCTGTTGTGGAAAAATAGGCATGTCGCAACTTCAAGGAACGTAAATTTTTTAGCCGGTACAGATGCAGTAAACTAGAATCAAATAAATTCTTACAGGTCATGATATGCAAAATCTGTAATCCTTTGCAGTTTGATATTGAACAAATTATGTCATCATTCAATGTATCGCCATAAATGTGTAATGCTCTTAAAGTAGACTGCTTTGTTTGCAGTAGAGATTCCAAAAAATCAGCAGGTATATTCTTCATTTTTTCCATGTTAATACTGACTAAATTTATACACTGAAGCATGCTATAAAGACTGCTGTGAGTCAAAGCAAAATTAGATAAGATCAGGGTTTCTAAGTACCTCAACTTTTCAAATGGTAAATGATATATAAAATTGCCATTCACATTTTCAGGGCTCGGAGCTATTAAAGAGTTGCGGAAACTCAAAAATTTTAGATTAGGCCAATTACCCAGGTCATCAAAAATACAACTATCAACTTGAGATATACTTATTTCTAAATGAGTCAAATTTGGACAATAGTTAATCAATGAAGTCCTTACTTGAGAATACAATTTAAAATACTGTAATTTTACATTTTTCAAATACTTAGCAACGAAAGGCACTATGTTATCCTTTACCCTGATATAGTTCTTCATGGACACTATGAGGCGTGTATTATCCCAGATGCAGGGTGTCAGACAGAGTGCCTGCCAACGGGCACACACATTAGCTACTGCCAGCAGTGATTCAAAATCGATCATAGAAAATATATAAATCAATAACTCATTCGGCAGATCGTTTATTGCTAATGTATGTGCACATAGCTGAACATCTGTCATCTCAAGGTGCACCATCCTTGGTAATAGTAGTCCTGTAAAAAGTGATGCCACAATAAAGTACTGTTTACACTTGTTATTATGTGTTTCACTGAGACGCGAAAACATTTTTGTGCCACATATACTTTGCGTTTGTACAGTCCAAAACGACTTAACAAGAAACAACAATTTTTGATAAATAAACACCTTTGGAACTATAGTACACTATTGGACTTTGTTAAACTGCAGATATATTAATAAATGAGAAGTAAATAGTAATAATGCACAGCATACCTCCGAATTACCTTGCTTCCTATTCGAGAATATTTTACGGTTTGCTTTATTAAAATCATAATTTATGTAAACTCTGCTTTTAGCTATCCTCACAATGTAAATAAATACTTCAAAAAATAATACTCCTCATTTGAGATTGTATTTTTCATTCTAACGTTTAGAATGGTTTTTTAATTAGAATATTATAAATAACTTTCATCTTTGACTTTGATACTATTTTTGTATGACGTTTCACATCGACTGGCGGCGACTGCAGCTGATGTGACTTTGACGTTTACGTTTCATTACAATATTACTAGACAATTCTGATATACGTTGAACTTTAGAAAACAATGACGAATATGTAAAAGAAGGAACAAAAGGTCACTAAACTTGAACACATTTTTAGAACTTATATTATTATGAATTTTAAATAATATCTATTAGACCGCGTATCTTATATCTATTCGTAATACTTTACATCTTTCATTAAATTAAAAAATAAAGTTAAAGAAAAATACCTTCAATTTGTAATGTTTGTTTAATGCACACACATTGGTTATGTAATACTTGTTAATATGCCACAAGATTTCCATTGTTACATATCATGTCTTATAATATAATCTAAAGGTTTCCGTAAAATTCACCACGGTAATCATAATACTATAACTTATCAAAGTTTTTATTATCATAAACTTTATCAATACATAGATATTGGTAGTTAAAGATATCGAACACCAAACTATTTATTAAATTTGTCTATATGACTATGTATCTATTTCAGTACAGGCGGTAAATAAGTAGAAGCTGGAGCAGACACAATTATTTCCGTTTTTGTACCACCAGACGACTGTACCGGAGGCAGGTATTGTTGAGTCGGTGCTAACTGTACCGGCCTCTGCTGAGTCTGTACAGATGTAGACCTCATAGTGTTATACGAAACTACTGGAGTCTGTTGGGGAGCAGGGCTTGGTAGTAAATAACCTGCATTAGGACTAGGTACATTAGAGAATGATGTTGCGGTATTCGCTTCAGATTGAGTTATTGCTACTGTTTGGGTATTTTGTGGCGAAACCTGAACGGATGGTGGAATATAGGAATCGGAAAGTTGTGCAATACTAGCGCCGGTCTGAGTCTGACTATTTGTGCTTACACTTATCCCAACGCTGGTGTCACCAGAAGTTTTGGGGGGCAAATATTTAGGCGCACTAGTCGATATACTATCAATTTTTACACCAGAAGTAGAAACCGAGGCAGGCCTTGTGTCGCTGTAGCCTGTGGAACCTGAATTAACAATATTTTGAGTTGCAGTTACTGCCGGGTTCTGATATCCAGTCGCTACTGTATTTTGAGTTTCGGTTACAGTCCTACTTTGAGAGCCTCCACCTTGAGCGTTTTGCACTTCATAATTGTATCCACTTGCACCAGAAGATACCGCTGTGGATGAACCAGCCGACGTCCCGGTGCTTTGCTGTGCGATATTGACTGCGTCGCCGCCTCCACTCGTCGGCACAGGATACGCGTAGTACATTTGCATCTGTATCCTGTCAACATTGGGTGCTTGAGTCGTAGTAATGGGTGTTGCAGTAGGCAGATCAAAAGAAACTGTCGGCCTGTCGTAAACATACCCAGCTTGACGTTTTATTCTTAAATTCCTTGATATAATTTGACCTTTATATACTGATGTAATGTGATCCGAATTTATACCAAAATTTAAGAGAATGATGCTTAGACATGTTGAAATATATTTCAATTTTATATTCATGTTAGTAGCACAATTAATAATTTAATATAGTGAGTATGACAAGTGAGTATTTTGGATATCAAAAGACGATCCATGGATTGTAAAACTGTTTTTATAAGCACTGAAGACAGTTACATCAGGTGCCTTATGAAATAAGGTACTTCTACTGTTAACCCGTTGAGCACTACGTAAATTATTTACAGCAAGTGCACACATCATAATTTAATAGTATAATCTTGCAAATACTTTATATAACCTTATATTTATGGCATATGGAGGCGAAACTATTTATTTACAGGACGATGGAACTATATGCAAGGTGCAGAAAAAAATGAAAGATAAAAACTGGAACTATTTATCACCTTTGATAAAACGTAATACGTAAAACAAAGAAACAAGTACAAAAAGACATTTAAATGAAAACGTGAAAACGTAGAATGTAGTTTTATAAATATATAATACGCAAAATAAATAATAAATGTCATTTTATGTGCACGAGGTTTTGCCGTGTCAATCGGTGATTATTCTGCTAATTTGTTTCTTCAATATCAAAAATTAAACTTTTCCAATTTATTAATTCTTCTTTCTCGAAGTACCTCCCTCCTATAGTTAACCGTGCACATGTATTTTGAAGCCTTTTTCTGTCGAACGAAAAGTAAGACAGCGAACAGATTATTTCTCTATGATTTTCTACCGCATATTACACAATATGGAAGACGAATATTAATAATAATATTAAAGTTAATGTTATTAGGTTATAGATCACGTTCTGGCAGCATTTAATTAGGTTGGTAGGACAATGTCCTAGTTAGTGTAAAAATAACAAGTTTAAACATATAGTACGTTTTCTACACACGATTTTCCACTGATAAAAATTTAAATAAAACTAATAGTTTCATTATACATACCTCGTTGATTTATTTACATAAGCGTATCTATTTCACCTTAGACAAGTATTTTAGGGTTTACAAAACTTAACCAGTTATCATGCGGTTTTCTTAAAATTACTATGTAAACACACCAAGGTATTTTCTTTTCGTGAAAGCAAAATGTTTGTTTTGTTATTGTTTTTACGTGTCAAGGCTAACTTTAGATTTCAAATCGGCCTGATTTCACAATACTATCTGATATTTATTAGGTTATCAGCACAGCACTGTCGATCGGAAGCACTTTTCAGTAAATACATAGATTGCAAAAATTATATGTATTACTCCTTTTTTAGAGCACCGTTGCTTCATTGTTCTTTTTACGGAATATATCGTTTAATATAATTTATTTAAATTTTTTTATATAAATCACAAAAAGGACACTTTTTAACAAATACCTATGTACAATATCAAGTTTTGTTAATCAAATTTTTTTTATAAACAATGTTGATGGTCGTGATTCAAGCAGAATAAGTGAAAGGCGGGTCGTGAAGGTTATAAGTTTGTGGCCGGTACACAGAACTAACCGTACATTACAACGCAGTGCTCGATCCTACTCCGCTAGTAGCAAACGCATATTGGTACGTTAATACGTTATTTTGCCTTCTCAAGTATGCACATTCTCAATCTTTACCGCTACGATAACAATGAACAGTTCCTTGTTATGTTAATGCATAATAAATTATTCATCTGCGTAACCTGAATTAATGGCATACTCATTATAATTAAATATAGGTAAACGATATAGCAATAAACAGAATACAAATTCAGTTGACTGCGATAATTCTTTTGTTTTAAGTTTTAAAGCTAATTTATTGTAATGTTTTTTTAGTTCATTTGAGAATTCATTTTGTACTTATTGCATGTCAAGCTAGCTTTAACGCTTCCTATTCTGAGAGGGCAACTGTGTCTGGGCAAAGATTAATGGGTTGATAATAATCAATACCAATTAACTCAATGCCACTAAGAATTAAGTTCGTCCTGTTTTATGCCTGCTTTTGGTGTACAATAAAGTGTAAATAAATAATAATCCTGAAGTTAAGAACGTAAACGTAGCAATCAAAATTTCATACCGATATGATTTTGTGTGATTAGGAAACAATTGAAAAATTGATAGCTGTCGTATGATTTGGTATTTATAGACAAAAGAGGGTGTTAAAATAGCAACCATTTATTGCAGAAAAAAAAAACAAAACATGTCATAGAAGTCTAATTAAAGCAAATGTTAGTATTTGTTTAATGCAATATACAATGCACGGAAATTAATACTAAATGTTTCATTTCGATAAAAACCGTTCACCGACCTTCACAAGTTGTAGAACCATTTTTAAAATTAGAGGTCAGTTCCTCGGAATTGATTTCATTACTGCATTGTTTACGATTTATTATTAAAAAAGTAACTATCGATCAGGAAACAATAAGGGTCAAAAGAACAAAAAGATAGGAATACGCCTATTTGTGTCAGTTGTATAATTGGTTTTTAACAGGACTGTTCGTTGTGTATGAATGCTTTCATTTTATATAGTATCGGTCCTATTCGAAACTGGTCACAGACACAACCACTTCTGATAACAGTAGCTTTTAAGAGACACATATAACCAGTAACCGGTAACTACAAGATTTCCACCAGCCGCCATTTTGAAGCCTTTGCATGTTTCTTTAACTCAATATAGTTATCATACCAAAATAATGGATCTTCTTTTAGATCATGGTGCTAAAGCTGTATGCGGTGTCAGACGGGCCGCCATCACTGTCGGTCAGGCAGGCGCTGGCTCAGTTAAATATACCTTTCCAACTCATCCCCGTGGACTACGGGCTAGGGGAGCATATGACACCGGAGTACGCATTGGTATTTTAACTTTATATCTCTTCTTTTTACAATTAAACATTATAACCATCAAGGCTTTGGTCCAAAAAGACAAGTTTGGGAGAGATACGTTTAAATAAATATAAACATCTTGTAAAAATAAATAATATCATTTTCAGGGAAGGTTTATTAGAATACCTTATTGACTTCTTTACCTATTTCATTATATATTTCATTAATGTTTACCTTAATATTATTGGCATGATAGCATGTGCTATAGCTGGTGATAGTTTTATGACGGCGTTCAAGCATCTTCTTGCCTTGAAACAATTGAAATATGAAAATAGACTTTATTGAAATGAGCTAAAGTTCTATTTCAAATACGATCAAAATACGAATTGCTTTCCAAGCCGGTCCACGAGTATCATGGACCCTCGGGGTATACATCAATGTTGATAGTCCAGTTGTTCACCTCATAACTTTCACTTGAGAGTTTTATGTTTTTAGATGAACCCGCAAAAAGAAATTCCTGTCTTGGACGATGATGGTTTCTTTCTTGGGGAAAGTAACGCAATATTGCAGTATATTTGCGATAAATACAAGCCAGATTCAGAGCTCTATCCGAAGGAGCCTAAAGCCAGGTACTCTGAATAATTTTATTAACCTAACAGTGAATTTAAGCTGTATTTTATTTTATTGGTTCACTAAAATTGACATTACGCTATAAGATAAAAGGTTATCCAGTATAATGTCCTTCTTGAACTGAACATCACATGCTCTGAAAATTTAATTATTAACACTTCCTAATTACATTTAAAATGACGTTATACACCATTTGGTTAATTAAATATATATTAGCTTTTTTAGTAGAAACTCTATAGTCTCAGTATTTCATGCTATTCATCCTTAACGAGAGTACTACAATAAAATACAAAGCACATATAGACATTTACTATAAAACGTTAGGTATAAACACACGAGCATTCAATTTACAGACAAACAAAACGATTACGTACTGAAAAGTGAACCGGCTAACGATACCGTATTTTTTACAGAGCCATCGTGAACCATCGACTTTGTTTTAATTTGTCCACATACTACGCTAACATCTCAGCGTATACCGTAAGTGATCAATGTCTTAACTATCAATCGTTTATTAAATAATAAGTACAATAGGATAGTATTTAATGAATAAAGTGATATTATAAACAACTAAAGTGACCAGTACATTTGCAAAAACCTATAAACACAGTACTATATGCACATGTTTCAGAGATATACACATTTACTTTTCAGATGGCTCCAATTTTTTACGACTACCCTCGCACCGAACTGGGGCTTAAGAAGGTGCATATGGCGTTAGATACATTTGAAACCTACATGCATCGTCTGGGCACCAGTTACGCGGCCGCCAACCACCTCACCATAGCCGACTTCCAACTCTTTAACTCTACCATGACGCTCGAAGCCATTGACTTCGATTTTTCTAAATATGCTAAGGTAATCTTCAGTAAATTCTTAAGTTCGTCTCAAATTCAAAATCAATTCTCAGGAAACGTTCTCAGGAAAGAGAGTAGCCATGTCTAACAAAAAACAATATAAAGGTTAATGGGAATCTTAAATCAAACATATATGTATTTAGCGAAAAACAACTAATGTGGCTGACATTTTTGCTATTCCCAGATTCACCAATGGTATAACAATTTCAAACAGAAATATCCTGTCTTATGGAAGATCTCAGAAGACGCGATGAAAGAAATTCAGCACTTTATTGCTAACCCGCCGGACTTGACCCACCTAAATCATCCTATTCATCCAGTTCGCAAAATAAAGAAATAAAGTAAATTGATGCATTCTTAATTATGTCATTTTCTTCTAACAAATACTACTTCTTCCTTCTTCTTGAACAACTTCTTCCTGAAATACTTGTTTTTAAGTCTTATGCATATAATCTCTATTTTTCTTTGTTGCTGGATACATTTTCCAAAGAATTTTGACGGGGCACTTGCTTTGTCAATGTCATGCCCATCAGGCAGTTCTTAGTAGAAAAAGCTCAGTCCTTTCTCATCTTGCTAACAGGGCGCGTGTTGTTTCAAAATAAAAGCTGTAACAAATGCAAAAGGTGCAAAAAAAACTCTCTCCAAAAATAACTTAAATGTTCAATGATATATATAGTTAACAAATTCATAGTGCTTTCCGGATTTAATAGGGTTTCATTTTCTTTTCTGTCGTCATTGATTTTATTCAGAATTACACATACTCTCGTCAGTTATCCCTTATATTATTTTCTGTTTCCCGTTTATAAGCAAAATATACAGAACTATAGATAAATCGCAGTATGTGCGCTGCATACAAATGAACCGGTTTTCAACGTGTGATAGTTGAAATTAGAAAGAGTAATCATTAAGGTTCTACACCACCATTACAATAAGCACCATGCGGCAATATGGAGCACCACGGAGTTGTGTGAAAGACGATGTACATAGATCACAATGACAACCTACAACCATGTTTGTTCGCATTTAAAACTAAATGTGATCCTTCTCGTCGCAGTTCTGCAGCATCTATTTTACATTTACTTTGTTTTTGAACATCACAGCTTTGTTTTATAAACTGCGTAAACCGATATCTGGCCTTATTTAACATCAAGCCTAAAGAACGGAGCCAATGAACTCAGTAGACCTTATCAAAGAGGAGTAGAAATTCCACGATCTGACTTGGTTTCTTACGTTCGCAGAAAAAACTAAAACGTACACAAAGTAGAGACAAACAGTGTGCACAAGAAATCAAGTAATAGGTAGTAAGCTACACCCGCATTAACATATAGTCTATAACCATGACTGATAATGACAGAAATAAATACCATAGAATATATTACATTTTAATTATCTCTATATTAACCTCGTTTTGATATATCTACCACCTAACAGCGTCTAGACCCCATAGTATGAGGTAATATTGTGAAAAGTACTGTATTTTATGTTAAGGGCATCATCCAGATAAAAATCATTCTCTACAAAACAAAGATTCGAAGGAGAAATAGGAAATAAACAAAATAATATGTTTTGATAAACGAGAAATATCTAATAGGCGTATGTTTAAAGCAACTATTGTAATAAAAAGAAGTTATGGTTTATTGTTAACGTTCTTAGAAAAACATCCTATTTTATAAATCAGGTGTTTGCTCCTCAAATGGGTTTAAAATTGATAAGATAAACGCTTATAGGCATATATGTATGTCTAATTTGTAAATGGATGACAGCTGGCTGATACCATACGATAAGCTATCACGTGTGTTCATTATCGGACTAAAGCTATATTGCAACACCGCAAAATTTTATTTTTTTGCTGGCCATTATAAAAAAAAGATTATCTAAATTTAAGTTTAATAAAAATTTTCTGAATCGACTCCTTTAAACAGATTTATTTTTGTAAAATAATGACAGAAAAACTGCATCATCATCACATATCATGCATTAGAAGGATCTGCTCTCAGAATAAGAATGTAATGGCCATAAATTGCCTTCCTGATGATGTGCAGGTTGGCAAATTTGCATAATATATTATTTAATTATTCTAACATGGCCTGCAACGGTGCAAATCGGGGAAATTGTAGTGAAAGGCGTGATGTACGAACAAATAAACATACTAGCAGTTGAGATGTTCGATGACATAATTATTTCAAACTGTGTCATGATCAAAATAAGCAGCAAAATTATTTCTATTTAAAAAAAATGGGAAAGGTTTTCTGAATAATATTATATTTTACTACATGTAATGGAATACTTTGTCAAGGAATAATTTCATTGATTACTTGACATTTTTTGACAAGTTTGAGATTGAAGTAGTAACTGAGTTTTCAACTGATGTGAGCGTAAGACTTTTGCGATTCTGCGAACGAAAACAAACTTTGGTCGAAATTTAAGAATCAATGTCAGACTCAGTTTGACTCAGCTTAAGACTGATTAAACGGTTTTTTCTGCAACTGAGTTTCAGACAGTACGAACTCTGATTTTCAGTTCAGTATAGTGTGGAATTAATTTGTACAAAGTACTTTTATCTACATTCCTAGAGCAATGGGAAATTGGCATTTGATTTTAAGATTTTTATTTTTATTACAAGTGTCACACACTTTGTTTAGCTTTTATTCTTATCATCACATTATGCTTTATGGATTATCGGTATCTAATCCTTATTTACAAAGATTTAAATAGGTTAGAGAGACTTTTGTTCCATCGGTTTTTTTTTACATTACTTCGATTAATACTCGATTAATAGATCCAACACTTTTATGTATAGATGTAGATCATAAATATTATTAAACAAACCTTTTCGAGCTTAAATGAAAACTATTTTAATTCTTATATTCAAACATAATCATTAAATAGTGTCT
The DNA here is from genome assembly GCA_018245795.1 of Protelbella ruficauda. Classification (NCBI taxonomy): domain Eukaryota; kingdom Metazoa; phylum Arthropoda; class Insecta; order Lepidoptera; family Hesperiidae; genus Protelbella; species Protelbella ruficauda. The sequence goes on along the minus strand of DWED01000069.1, from coordinate 3,188 downwards.
GAACGATAAAAGATAGTCTTTAAATAGTGCCTGAACAATAATGGTATTATGGTAAATGGTATTACCTTAAATAGCATAAATAAACAGCTCTCTAATAAAATTTTTCGTTACGGCTGTAATATAACAATATACAATAAATAGTACAATGGTTATAAATTTACAAGTATTTATTTATAGAACAATATAACGTAAATTGTGATATTTTACAGAATCGAATCAATTATTGATTTGGCTAGAATATTTATATTGTCGTAATAGGTTAACATAAAGCAGTAATCAGAGTATTTGTAAGTAATAAATGTGTTTATAATGCTGATTTGCAATATAATGAATAATAGCATGTTACATGACGAACATATAACTGAATAAACTTCCGCATCTGGGCGAGTGATAGTTGCAATTGAATAATCAGTAATAAGAGTACATAGTGTAATTGTACAATAAATACAATACTGGATGAATACAATAAATGTATTCATCCAGAAACGCATCTCTTCAAGTACCCCAGACACGCGTAAGAACAGCAGTCACTGTGGTATGTGCACTGGAAATAGAAAATACAAAATCCATTAACTCGTATCCTGTTAAAACAATAAATAAAAACGTTAAAATCATAGCACTTATTCGAATTTGTATACACTTTTGTATCCTATGCCTACGTACAAATGGTCATCGGCTTCCGATAATTAAAATCGACATCCATCACAGCTTGCAATTGCATGACAAGGATACCAAATTTTATAATTAATTGATATACGTGTACCGATTTTAAGTAGGTACTAAATGATGCGATTCCAATTTAACATATTTTTGATACTTCTATTTTACAGTTAATTATTAAACTGTTTTACTGTTTACATTTATTGTGTCTATTTGGAGTTCGAAACACATCTCTTCAAGTATCCCATACACAGATTGGAACAGCAGTCGCTGCCATTCGCGCACTGCGAAAAAAATACAGCCTCTTTTAGAAATTGTATTAGTAACTGACATATAATTCATGCTAAGGTTATATAAGGTTCTTATGTCTGCTTCGAAATGTACAGCTTTTAGGATTTCGACTATTGTATTTCCTAGGGGCGGACAGAAAAAAGCAATGGTACAACATTGATCTACAGTCACTTACGTATTCTCCAATTTGGGCGCATTTTGCGTTTGTAGTGACTTCTGCTACCGATAAGACTTCAAGTGGGATGTTTAGGTCATTTGTTTCAATAATATCATTCTCAGGCTGCGGCACTTCCTTCGTTCCAAACACAGCATTCTCATTTCTTCCGTGTATCAAATTGCCGTTTGTATATTCAGCAATAAACAACAAAGATAAAATTGCAATTGCGCACACACGAGTCATTGTGGTTAGTGCAAAGCGATACACTGAACGGACTATTGACAATTGCTGCCTGATATAGGGAAAAGTGTCGACATACAGCTTTTATATGTCTTTACACCCGCATGAACCTACCTACATCATTGATGATAACAATTTTATTAAAAACATCACAGGACGTATTGAGATAGTGCTTTACTATGTTACCAATACTTTTGTTATATGAGAATCCTGTGTTCTTAACAATGCTAAGAAACTACAAATCTGTGGTGTTTGTTTTTGGACAATTTTATTTCTTGTTATGTTAATTTTATTAGAACGTATGGTACATAGGTATTTGGTAGGCGGGATTTATTTTTATTTTTCATCTAGTTTGTACTTGATTATGATTATTTTTTATTGTTATAATAATAATCAAGCCGAATAGCCAGAACATTCTTCGTGCTATAAAGTCTCGAATTTTTTCGATGATAATTATAAACTACAGGCAGTATTCGACGATTGACAATGGGCAAAAAGGAAAAGCACAAACTTTAGACATAAGATCCAGCAGTGGATTTTCAAATTCAAATCGATGCAATGATGTATAAAACTTCATCCAATAACCTGTTATTAAGGAAAGTGGATCAGGATAATTCAATGTTAATTGATTAAAGTTTCCTCAGTATTTCGCAACTCGTTCTTGTTATGATACTTCCACAACATCGCCATTGAATTAAATTGTAATAAAAGTTTAAGATCCATAATAACATAATATTGAAATTATAAAATATTATGTCTTATTCCTTGTAAATTCTATGTTATTATAAAAGCGCAGGTAACCGATATAAGACTGTTTGAAGTATATATCAAATTCAAGTCCACGCCTAAATAAAAAGTCACGTCATGTTCCACATAAACAAAATTAAGAAAGTCGAGCTATTAACATTCCGTGTCGATATTAGAAAATAGAACTTGTATTTATACATCTAAGAATACTTATTTTATTCAGTCTGTGTCTAAACACTATTCTAGACACGTGATATTTACTAAGGGTAATCAAAATATCTTTATATCCAGCTGTTTTCTTTTCTTATCGACATATTTCGTACAAATTATAAAATTTCGTCTATTGTGCACTCTCATAAATCAATAAAAAGGTTAGTCTACAATGATAACAATGGTAAGGTCTCTAGAAAACACGTAAATGGAATTGCGAACCAAAGTTAGAAAGAGCCTGTACTATGGTGAGCAGGCAACCGATGACATGTATAAGTGAATTAACACCCAGACAGAACAACAATCCTGTTTAACACACGTTTATCTTGAGTTGCAACTGAACTTACAACTAGTTAAGAAGTCAGGATATATAACCACTGGCCCCAATGGTCTAACAGCAGCTACGGATGTTTATAACGTTAAGAGCGGTAGATGCATTTAATATAAATGGCAATAATGGAATAAAGAAAATAATAGTGGTAGGGCTAGGATTCCAGCCTCCAGAGGTCTTAGGTTTAAATCTCAGCACGCACCTCTTACGTTACAAAGTTCTGTACGTTTTAAATATTAAAGTATCACTTGCTATAACGGTGAAGGAAAACTGCGTAATAGGAAACCTTGGAGGTTACCTCACAGTAACTACATATGGTTTAGACAATATGTGTTATAATATGTATGTTAATGTGGATCTGTTCTCTAAAGCATTTGTGGTTTGTCAATCTAAGTTTGACAAGCAATAGTCCAACATCGTGCCCGTAATACTCCTCATTATCAGAGCTAACCCGTGTCTAACATTGGAACACTAATAAAAGTCATGATGTTGATAACAATACATCATCACACCTGTGGTCCCCGAAGAGGTAGGCAGAGTAGTGTAGTACAC
>DWED01000068.1:0-15918 GCA_018245795.1 Protelbella ruficauda | reverse complement strand
AAGGCCCAGGACCGGAAGGAGTGGCGCTGATTAGGGGAGGCCTATGTCCAGCAGTGGAAATCTAGAGGCTGACGATGATGCTTAATAAACACACTAAAACAAGAAGTATTTATTGTTCATCACCATCATCATCAACCGTTCACTTATCCGAAACCCGACTATATTCTATGTGCTCTTAACTACTTGACAAATTCTGATACCTATAAGCGTTTCACATATTGCTCTTTTGTTTATAGGCAGAACAGGCTGGATCCATCAGATCTAATTTAAAGGGTATAGCTATGGGCAACGCTTGGATATCCCCAGTTGATGCTACCCTTACTTGGGGTCCGCTACTCTTGGCAGCTGGCCTTGTCGATCAGCGAGGGTACGAGAGTATTCAAGCAGCAGCAAGGGAAGCGGAGAGACTGTTTAACGCTGGTCAATACGTCGAATCTACAGCTCAGTGGGCGAGAACCCAGAGAGCAGTGTTCAGTGCGACCACATCTGTAGACTTCTATGACATTCTAACAAAGATGCCAGTGAACTTGCCAGATACTAGGAGTGATTACGGTAATTGTACTAAATTTTTTATCATCATTAGCAGCCCTTAATATCATTCCACTACTGGACACGAGTCTGTTCTCAAAATGAAAAGAGTTAAGCCGAGAATCCTTATAAAAAGATTTTAAATACCTAAATACTTAAGTTGGACCCTACTTAAATTGGTTTTGATTTGCTATAACGAATAATACAAAACAAATGAACATAAATGAGTTAATTTACAACATATTAAATCTCCAGCTAAAACTTTTGAATATACGCATTAAGTCTTATATATATTTTTCCTATTTTAGAAATGTCCAGAGACATGATGATCCGCGACCGCCCGTACCGGTCGCCACTGCCACAGGACGGGGTAGACTTGACCATCCTGATGAACACACTAGTGAAGCCAGCTTTGGGCATCCCTGATCACGTCGTATGGGGCAACTTGTCTAACTATGTGTTTGATTACCAGCGGGGAGATTTCATGAAACCGGTTACTGATGGAAGTAAGATGATCACTATATAAGTTTCCAGTATAAAATTACTATGTGACTTAGTCAACGTAACAAAATTACGTTAAAACTGCAAGAAGTTTAGGAATCATCTGTAACTGCGTATGTACTTTAACGTATTACGTAACCATGTATGTCCACAGACAGACACGAGTTCTGTACGCACACAGCTGTAATATATGTATGTACATTGATTTCTTGTGTCATATAGAAACTTCATCGTTTTGTTTCAGTTGAAAAGCTACTCAATGAAACGGATATAATCTTGCAGAAATACAACGGGAATCTCGATCTTATTTGCAGTACTCCAGGTATGTCTTCGTTACAATAGTTTCTTACACAAGGAAACGCACAGAGGAGGACATCTGAACTATTCAACTGTGTCATTGTACAATTTGTAAATGCTGTTCGTTGCCTAGACGCTAATTATTTCCTGCTAGGAAATAATACTGGCGGGTCATTTTTTATCTTTACCTCTTACAATATACGAGTACGTCCTATACATATTAGGTTTTGAAGGTTGTGATATGATAAAAAAGATTTCAATGTGTCTCTCCAAACGACAAAAATCTCAATGTTGCTGGCAAAGTGACCTTTTTAGGGATACTGACATATATTTTAACGTAGGTAGTGTAGGACACCCTCCGACTAGGCGGCATGACCATCTGTGAAATTCTATAGACAGAAGCTAGATTCGGCTAGCCGAGGACAGGCTGTAGGCTTAATAGAACTCTTTCTTATCAGTGGACTGAGACAGGCTGATGGTAATAAAGATAAATCCCCCCTCCCCCTGCCTTCGAATAGAGTTAATACCCAGTATATAAATGTTCTTTAAAAATAGAAACTTATTATTTTTACTAATTTCTTATATTCTCACAATCTCATAAAAAGCAAATTTTTTAGAATTAATTAAAATCTCACTAAAACGGCTATAGTTATACTGGCAATTATGTATTCTTGCAAAGAAATCTCTAAAAAATATTTTAATGTTACGGCCGCTACATTATTACCCATAGGGACTGGAACTTAGCGTTCGGTTTCTTGTTTGAGATCTTAAATCGTATAGATGGTGTTATAGAGTTGAAAATCAAAAAAAGTTAAGAAGCAACTTTTGATGGCTAAGTAGTTTTTGTATGCAGAATAAAAGATTGCTGGACCTAAAAACATACATAGTTTGCAACAAAGTGATTGCCTCGCCTGCAAAGTGGCAGGGCACGCCACGGCACATTAATATCATTTATTAAATAAATAGTAATAATGTGCTTCTGGAACCTTACTTCAGATAGGTCAAATCCATTAATTTCTTGTCAACAAATGGTTGTCAATACACGGTGATAATAGTCACCATTGAAAGTGACACGGATTCCATTTCTTGCGAGGTACGCAGATTTTCTTCCTCACGAATTCAGGGTTTCTTGTAAATATTGTAGCCGTAGAGATAAAAATATGCCTTGCAAAGAAATAATTACAATGATTATGTTATAAAAAAAATCCAGATAGATACATTTCTGTCTTATTTACGGTCAGGCCGCAATGCTTGCCTCAGTAAGATTTTTTAAGCATAAAGGTGAACATGTCACGTTCAGATGCGTTACATAGTTCAGTCGTGGACGTTCGAGAGATAGGGATCGATGCCAAATTGGACTTTTTGAATGTTCTACAATAATTGGATATGCTAGGTGGTAAAATATGTAATCTGGGTCAGTACCAGCAATACACCTATTTCTACCGTGAAGCAGTCGGCTTTAAAAAATATTTTTTTCATTGTGAAGAACGTTGTTGCCGGTACATGTGTACAGTGGTGACTGCTGCAAACGTTTGCGTAAAAACTGTTGACATTAAGAAAAAACTATAACGCGTACAACTTGTCTTATCTTTCAACAAAAACATCACAAAGTTATTAAACAAGATCTTAGATAACTGGTCGCGAAGAGCGATTATGCAAGCCAAAACGATAACACAAATTACGAATTGTCACCCTAATCTTCTGTTAACGTAAATGTTATTTCAAATGATTTCGCGCCTTTTTTATAGAGGTGACAATCGGAAATGGCGCGCGATGTCAAATTCACGTTTTTCTTTTTTTTTAATTGTCATGTTCGTGAGGACGCCTTTACCAATCAAGTCCGAGGCATATCTAACTATGTTGGGCGTTTTTTTCGTAGAACTTTTGGACCATTTTCGTCTCACCAACAGTCGCCAAACTAGCAATTAGGATTGCTGGCTCAGTAACACAAAATGTAGGTATAAAATAGCAACACAAAATATCCAGTATACATTGACGTCATTCATACGTCGAGAAATTTATACAACGAGACAATTCTAAATAGACCTATTTAATCTGTATCTACTGTATCGTAGAATGACCTTGTGAACGCTATTACCTACACTGAAAGACCGCCATTATCCTTAGTGATGGATCTTAAAAACACGTGTGCTTAACAACGCGTATTATTCTGAATGAAAAAAATATATTCTTGCAATTTTCAAACGCATTCATTATAAAGATTAACAACAATCAAAAGCATTCATTATTGTTAAAATGTAGCACAGTCACACGGTACAGTTATTATATTCTAAGTCCTACCATAGACCAGCGAGGAAGTCATATTAATATACACAAAGAATTTTTTTAGACCAAAATTATACAGATGACAGTTGAAATGAAATATGTACAAAAAGGGAAATTCCCTCCAAATGGAGACTCCTTCGACTATTCACATAACTATGACGCAAGTACTGTGGAACCCATGAGCACCAAGGTCATAAAGTTGCAAAAAAACGTTTTTACAATCAACCAATTTTTTTCTCCAAATGACCCTACACAATTTTTTTCGCATCGTATGACTTATTGTTAATGTATTAACGGTATTTATAAAAAGTTGTTGAAAAAGTTATAACAAGCGTGTAACGATCTACTTTACTTATGTACTTTGTTTGTTTACTGTTGTTATAAAGCCTGACACAATATTCTTGGCTAAGGTTGTAATTTTCACTCATCACTGCGTGCGTTAACAGTTATAAGATATGCATATGAAAATTCGGTCTTGTCTGGAAGGTGTAATTTTACTTAAATATCGCTATCCTATTAGTAATATCTGATAGTAATTCATAACTGTTCTTCTCATGTATTATTTATGTATCTGTTGGTCTTCTTCTATGTAATTCTCTAGCATCTTTCCATTTCTCGCCGTACTTAAGCCGGACTCGAATGTAGCATTGTACGTAAATTAAAAGCCACTTTTTTTGACATGTTTCTAATTAGTTTTTGTTACCTTCTGTCCTCAGAAGTATATATACAAGATCCTGGTGAGATACTAATCTGTTACACCGTTTTATTAAATTTGACAATGTATCAAAATAATTCAATACATTCGTCTCTCTCCTGTATGTATACATGATTTTCACAAGTTCACATAACACTTCTATATATATAGTCATATATTCATTCCGGCTTCCCAGGTCAAATTCTCTGGATGGACCGCCTGAAATGGGCCGGCGCTGATGCCTATCAGAAGGCACCACGCAACCCGATCTGGGAGGACAACAAGCTTGAAGGCTACTACAAGGTTTATGGGAACTTAAGGTTCTTCTGGATCAACGTGGCTGGGCACAGTGTAAGATGAAAAATCGAGTACTAATTAGGCTATCTTTTTCAGCCTCTGACGCTCAATTACATCTTCTATAAAATTTTAGTTAAATATTAACATATGTCGGTATAGTTAATAACTAGTACGTATTTAGTACAATTAAAATTAAAATACGAGTACACATCAAAATTTTGAGGAGCTCCACACTTTCGAGTCCTAATCAAAACACAAATGTATTTGTAACTTTTGGAATGTAACTTGCTGCTTTAGTTGGTAAAATTGTACGATGTCATTATTAAAATATCCAACAGATCAAACTATCATTTCAGTAGGAAATAATTCAACAGAATTGCCCCACATAATATCAATTAAAAGATAATCTATTCCTTCCTGTAGTTGCATACACGTGTTATTTTAATAGATGAATAAGATGTTTGTTCAGTATCTGTATTGCGCGTTACAGATTACAAATTTTAAAACAGGAAACCATCGTTTGCATTTATCCACTTACTATTCAATTCAAATAAATATTATGCATTTTAAGGTACTTAGATATATTTCGTGAACGTCATATTATATTGTAATACGTATCATTATTACACCAGCTTTAATCGTCCTTTGATATATGGTAGCTTGCGAGAAAAATGGCGACTCAAATATTTAAAATTCGAAGTCGGTTGCAAACGTCTGTGGACATTGTGTCCGCCTGACTGTCGTCTTCTCTTTTTCTAATGATCTCCTCAATGTATTTTTTACATTTGGTTTTTGCAATGATTATTACACATTACATACACACATCAGCTAAGACAAATATTCTATTATACTGATCGGTTCGTGGTTGTGTGGAGTGTGTGGTCAAGTACCGCAAACACGAGCATGAGGCAAATAAACCCATACTTAATGTATGTAGATATTTTTAAGGTTACATTGTTAATATCCGCTACGAACGGTCATTGATATCATCGGAGCTTTTTATTGGTTCACTGTTTTACACGGATGTTTTGTTATAATGAGCGTTAAGGCGATAGCCTACCACACTGGCATAGTATAGATTAGAAGATTTCAATTACCTTAGAAGATTTATGGGGAAGTCTAAAGCGTATTGGTATTATAATATTTCTCTGTTATAGCAAGTATTTCATAGTAGATATACAAATATATGTTAATATGAAACAAATTTTGTTTGTACGCCATTCTATTGTCTATGTTGAAAAAATTGCGAGGTCAAATGCCCAACTGTGAAATATTTGTTGCGATTAAATATTCAATTTCAATGATAAATTATTTCTATATCTTTAACTAAAGTCAAAACTTTCAAGAAACAAAATGTCGTTTACGAAAATTTAATATTTCTTTGAGGCTACAGCCGACGAGGGCGTTATCTGTCCAAGTTCCTTTCAACTAAAAATAACATTCGAATTTACTGTCAACAGGTGCCGAGGGACAATCCTGCGGGAGCGAACGCCTTTCTACGTGACATGACTACTTTTGGATGATACTGTTATGATTTTAAGGCGTGATAATAAAACGTGTTTACTTACATATTTATAATTTTTATTAGTGTATGTAGATATGTCCTCCATAATTCTTGTTTAACAAAGTTAATGCAGTTGTCACTGTTTGTAACTTGGGATACGAAAATAAAATTGTCAAATTCTTAAGACGCTTAAAACGTCATGGTGGATTTCGTAATACAAAAAATTTATTTAATTCCAAATTAAAACAAAATGTTTTTGGTCTACACTTTACATAAATGTGAAATTCGCCGGAAAGCTACAGTGAATAGACAAAGACGCAACGAAATAATTTAAAAATAAGAAAAAAAAAATTGTTTGCCAGAGATGTATCAGAAAATTTGTCTTTAAATCGTATGTACCTACTAATAATGACATGTGTACCTATTTACTTATAGGTTTAGATTTTTATATATTGCTTTATTTCGTTTCAATGCGTATTATTACAGGAGGTGGGACACAGGCCCTAAACGGCATCTTAAAACTGTCTAACACAAACTGAACTAAACAGCAATGCTGTCGCACTAGCAAACATCGGTGATGTTAAGCATCAACAGAGGCGATTTTTCGCAGGTCACATTAAGCAGTACTTACTGATTGTTATCATCGAGTAATAATCGTTAAACCTTATTGAAAACTGACTATTCGCATAAAAGCAACGTGTTATATTGCAGCCTTGGAAAAAAACCGTTGTAGAGAACCTTCTAGAAAATTTTAGCGGGCTGTTCTAAATCATGCGGCTATCGCAGTAGCGTTTATCATTTATGTTCGAATTTTGAAATCTAACAGACTGAAGTTCAACAATGGAATGTAGTGTTGTAACTTGTAATAAAGTAAAGTTTCTTTTTCAACCAGAAAATCATAAAATCGTCGCTGCAGTTGATCTATGTACAAGTTACGTCGTACGTACTTTTATTTATTCTGTGGTACAGGTGAGTCCATTAGGGTAAATTGACACGACAAATTCAGACCAGTTATGCCTCTCGGGAGGCCTTAGAAAGAGTCTGTCTAAAGTGGAGTGCACACACAGCGAAATGTCGATAGCGGACCAATATCTATATTGAGTTGTTATTTGCAACAGTTATTTGCAAAATCCTATGCTCTTTTATAAGAGAAATTGAATTTTTTGATTAAGTTTGGATCTGTTGGATCAAATGCGATTATGTTCAGCGGTGGTAAACATCTAACGTAGAAATAGCTGTAATAGAAATACTACTATTACTAGATCATGCCAAGTCCTTTACGGGGTAGGCAGAGACATATCTGTAATAAGTTTCTCTATAGGACGATATGCCGAGAGTATCACTGCCACTAATTTCTAGTTTCGCGATAAACTACATAAGCATCGTAGGTGCAATCTCCATTTGGTTGCGTGGGATTTTGTTGCGTTCAAATTTTTAATCAAAATTTAATTTACAATAGGACATCTTATCTGCGTTGGTGTTATCATTATTATGTAGATTAAATTCAAATAATCTTATAAAAAAAAGGATCATTATTTTCAATTTAAAAATTATTTTGAATTCGAAATGTACTCTGCTAAAACTAAAATGCTTTTTGCCAGCATTTTGCGAGTAGTTTGTGTGTTAACATAAAATGAAATGTAAAATAAAAAAGCAACGGAAGTTTAATATTAATGGAACTTAAAGAAAAAGACTGTGAGTCATATTGCTTTACTATTATTATTGTTTTTAAATGTAAAAAAGGATATTAAAATGTGTGTGTGTGTGCGTGCGTGCGTGCGTGCGTGCGTGCGAGCGTGCGAGCGTGCGTGCGTGCGTGCGTGCGTGCGTGCGAGCGTGCGTGCGTGCGTGCGTGCGTGCATGTGTGTGGTAAATTAGTCTTAATTCAAAGTTTTTTTTTTATATTTACAGACCAATTAAAAAGTATGTTTTAAAATAAACACATACATAAAAATGTTACATGATTTCATACAATGTATTTATTTATTGCCCGTTACAAATGCATTTATATATAAATTATAATAGTTTGCAACTTGTAATTACCTGGTGGGCGAAATTACTGTTGGCTGTATATTCTTATTAAATTTTAATTATTATAGAGAATCAGTCATTATTAAATATTACAATGTACATTAAAATAACATTCTAGTAATAGTATCTATTTATTTAATCCATTTTTTTTGTGTGACAACTTTATCGTAGAGTAAATAAATAGGCCTTTGTAAATAATTGTTAATCTTAGTAAATATAAACGTAGGAAAAGTTTTGTGTTGTTCAAGTAACTGATTAGGTGTTTATTATCTGGTTTGTACAATTATTTTAATTGTCACATATGTATTTAATTTTTATAAGGTTGAATCAGACATGAACTCGACACAGGAAATAATAACAAACGCAACATCACGTCTGTAATCCCCAAAGGGGTAGGCAGAGGAGTGTAATACACTCCCATGTTTCACCAGTCCACGTTTAAGTCCCATGGAATAGGTGGTGAACCTATTGCCATACACCGGGCACAAATCCAGACTCCGAGTCAATACTAGAAAATCTAAATTAGAAAAATCCAATAGTACCCGACCCGGGATTTGAACCCAGGATCTCCCGATCGGCAGTTGCGCTTGCAACCGCTCGACCAACGAGGCAGTGCCTAGTTTTGCCATCCATTTACTAATTAATACTATTAAATACTTTTAACAACAAATATTGGTTGTACATACTAAAGTTTATACATACCAAAGTCAAACTAACTAACAATAATGGACCTCAAAACTTATTTGAAATCCTTAGTAGCCGCTTATAACTGCTGTCTCCCCATTCGCTACATTCTTCACCTAAAACATCGTCACCATCAACTGTTTCCACAGTTTCACATTAAACAATTTAATTACAATCGGTAATAATTATTTATTTTAAATCTACCTTGAGTCTGTTTATATGCTTTCCGTCATAAATCCATATATTTTTATGATTGGAGCCATATACAAAAGCGACCAATCAAAGTGAGCGTTGAGGCATTTTTGTTTATCTAGGAATTACGGCCAATAATACTTGATAAATATTAAGTTATATCAGATTGCTGCCGATATTACAAAGGCGTGAGTTTTTAGTGCTACTACGATTTTATATTATTAAGTGATGTACATGTATTATTAAGTAAATATATTATTAAAAGTGATATATATTGTGTAGCTATGCCAAAGACAATTGTAATCACCGTTGCAATTATAATTGCCGTTGTTGTTGCAACAGGCCTGGCTGTTCTCACGTGGTGGCTTGTGACCGGTCGTGATCTAATAACAACTATAAGTGAGATAAATAACTTTACTATTCCTAAAACAAAATACTTTGTTTCTGTTATATTTAATTTTCTAATGGGTTCATAAATGAAACCCATTATTGCGTAAGCAATGAACGTAAATCTTCGCGCAATCGATCGAAAAACACACTCAAGTAACAATGTAATATTCAATACAAACGTGTACCTATTTCAAGGCTAGATTGTGTATTGCGATATATTTTATAAACGAAATAAATAACTACCTAAACGAACCTTAAGGTAAAACTTAACAAAGATACAATTGAATTGAGAAAAGAGTTGATGCAAATTTAATATCAATGTTATAAAATTGAGAACGTAAATTGTAAACCATTCGGTGTAAACACAGTATACGATTATTGTTATAATTATTTCATTAGCCGCTTTATTATCTATTAATCTCAAAAGGCATCTAAAGACGCAACTGATATGGGATCAATATATTGGTAGATCATCGTCAATGATAAGTGGCAACCCAAATTTGACCGTCCAAAGCGTGTTTCATTATTATCAAGATGCGATTGCACGTTCAAAAATATTCCTGCAATAAAGCATTATTTTATCTGAGTCCAAATAAATGGAAAGGATACCATAATTCCATGACCATCTAATTTAGTATTAAATATTAAATATCTATGTATGCATAAGTAAGCCTTATCATGCATGTGGAATGGTTCCATACAAACCTATTTTTAATTCTTATAACTTCGAAATTTATATTATATGTACTATCAACTGATATTATGAGTACTACTGGAAAATCATTATTATCGTTAGCATTTCCGTAACGTCCAGGACTTGAAGGGGACGGATTCGGAGATGTGGAATTCACGGCAGCTTACACCAGAATACCGAATGCTGGCGACATGTTCTGGTAGTTCTATCCAACTACAGCCAGGAGCAAAACCACCCAGCCGATTTTACTTTGGCTTGACGGAGTATTTGGACTGCCGCCCAGTTTGTTCGCGAATTTAATGATGTTCGGACCTTATGACGTCAACATGAATAGGCGATTCGATTCTTGGGTATGTTATACTTCTAAACCTTCATCCTGCTCACATCCACTGCGGGGCATGGGTCTAACCCAAATACCGTCACACTGGTTGAATCCACCGGTTCCAGCGGTAAGAACCGGTGGATTCTAACCTTTGACAAAAAAAACTTAGGCACTCCTATGTATATTAATTTTTTAACCACTTTGTTCATTCCATGTTATTTACAAAATGCTGCCTAGCTCATTAGTCATGATAATAAAATAGCCTTTTTTTTTCTAAGATCAGTTTTATTGATATAATATTTAAATCCAATCCTAACATGAGAGGATACCATTAAACCCCTTTCCTTTCATCACTGCGTGTAGCAATAATTGTAAGGGCTTAACATATACTAAAGTTTGAAGTTAAATACATGTCTCAAAAACCTTTATTTGTTTCATAATCTGATCTGCTTTATAAATCTAATCAAAGTATTCTTACAACGAACTTTGTTTCAGATAAATTCATACAACCTGCTCTTCGTAGATGCACCTTTAGGTACAGGATTCAGTACAGCACAAGAAGGCGGAATACCGAATGACCTTAATGGGAATGGTAAAATTTTTATGTTTTTACAGTTCAAATAGTAAAATTTGTAAATTTCCTAAGCCCTAATCCGTAAAATTAGACCATAGCGAACACACTGCGACATGACTATTATAAGATATGTAATACAGAACAAAGCCTCCGGGCGTGTCTGTCTGTGCGTTTGTGCGCTTTAATTTTAGTTACTACGTAGAAAATAATAACACAATTTCCACGAAACAAACCGCCTGATCTATGACGATAAATACGGCTCAAGTCGGAAAATCACATCTAAGAATTTTCCTTGCCTTTCTTTGATTTCACACTCTGATCTAAGAAAATACGTGAGGAATTTGGGATACAATTTTCATCAATACATAGACCGATTTCTAGGGATTCTTGAAAAAAATTTACCAATTCGAGAACATTCTTGGAGTACGACGCTTACCGCCAAAGCTATATGAAAATAACGTATGATGGGATTGTATTTTTTGAATACTTCCCAAATATGTATGCTATATTTTTAATGCTAAAATTTCGTAGGGTAGACAGAAAACCTTTTATTTCCTGCTACGCAAGCAAAAGAAATCGGTAATCTTCTCGTCTATTATATATTGGCGTTGACACATGATATCAGCATTTTACAAGGCGTCTTATTTTGCGCAGTGTTTATGAAATGTCATTTAAACAACACTTACTGTCCGGCTTAGTCATCCTAAAGCAGTAATTTCGATAGAGTTGAGACATCCTTTAGCGTAACGAAGGAAAGGCTGGATAAACATGATATATTGGGCTTCCGAAGTCACGTTTTCTGGGCCAGATGGGATTTATGCGGCGCAGTTAAAGTTACAATGTTACAAACACTATGCGAATTTATACTTTGCAAATGTTACTACGAATCTAAAAACATATTTATTGTGATTAAATACATAATTTTTGACACAAACATATCCCTGGTTTGCCTAATTAGTTAGTTGTATCAGTTGTATTAAGTTGTATCAATTATACTAAGAAATAACAGCCATTCCTAAGGTTTTTTTAAGTTTTTGATATAACTCTAGTTATGTTACAATGTTTCAGCGGAACATTTATACAATATGGTACAGTCGTTTTACCGACTACACTCGGATTACCGCGACACCCCTCTTTACATATTTGGTCAAGGGGATGGAGCGCAACTGGCCTTGGCTCTGGCAATTAAACTGAAATCCAGAGTAAGTAAATGTTTGATTCTACGATTTCTGTATTGTTGTCTACATCGGAGCTGTCTACATTGTCATAACATAACATAATGTTTAGTACAAAGATATTAATATTTACATCTTTATTCTCACTTCCATTTATATGTATCATTCTAACAAACCTTGAATGCTACTATGTTTGTGTCGATTGCTAGTATCACGCTCATCGGGTTTCGGATCTCGGCAGTTAGGCTGGGTAAGACAGGTTTCTTAGAAGGAATAAAAATTGACGTTTTCTTGACTCTAATGTCCTTCGTAAACGTGTTGTTCTTGCGCTTTTAAGATAAGTTCACAGAAAACTGAAATGTATTTAGATATAAAATTTAATTATAAAAGAACTGATTTTGACTGTAGAAGAATTTGACTGCCTCGTTGGTCGAGTGGTTGCAAGCGTGACTGCCGATCGGGCGTTCCTGGGTTCAAATCCCGGGTCGGGTGCTATTAGATTTAGATTTCTCTAATTTAGAATTTCTAGCAGTGTCTCGGAGTCTGGAATTGTGCCCGGCGTATGGCAATAGGCTGACCACCTATTCCATGGGACGTAAACGTAACTGGTGAAACGTGAGGGTGTAAAACACTCCTCTGCCTACCTACTAATTTTCGCTATAATATATTCTAGGCATACAATCTTACTATCCGAGACGGCTATCTCGCTATATCTACTCATATACTTTTATGACATTTGAAAAAGATAATAACATATAAATTAATATGCTGTTAGTTGAGCGTTACGGTAGAAAATACATTGTAATACATCGTAATTTGCAATGGTTTAATACATATTATAGCTCCGTCTGGGACGACCTTTATTTGGACTTCCATATAAACGCTGGGAGACTTTATAAGCATGTTATCTCGTATAATCACTAATTCACGTTTATTAAACGTTAAATGATCACGAGCTTGCGACATCAGCAACTCCATACTACTATTCATTGTCTTATAAAAACTAAATGTCAGATATTACAGTTAAAAAATTTATAATATACATATAAAAGCGTAATATACATATAAAATTATTTTATTTTTATTTTATATAAAAGCGTATATAAAAATGAAACAATTGGGTGCAATGTTCATATGATTATTGAGATACATATTCCTCTTAAACTCAACTCATGTAAATTTTCGAAAACCATTAGCATTCATTGCATGTATTTACGTAAAATCCCCGAAAGGGTTGACACCGGAGTGTATCACACTCCCACGTTTCACCAGTTACGTTTAAGTCCCACATCGTACTACGTATTCTTATTATTTATTTAAGAATTACTCTATGAAACAATGTTTATTATGGTTCTATGAGTATCCTAAACTGTGGCAAAGCGTGGCGTCCCTACAGCTGTCGAACAGAGTCCATTGTCTTGGTTGAAGCTATTAATGAAATTATTGTTTACCTCTGCCTCTCGCTCATTACTGGCTCTTCCGCTCTGATTTGTTCGACATTTTTAATTAACTGCTATTATAAGCGTATCCGCTATTTCGTAGTATTCCGATGCCCCACCCGCATGACCAGCGTGGGAATTATGAGCAAAATCCCCTCAGGGGAGGTCTGTCCAGCGCTGGGCTGAGATAGGCTGATGTGGTGTGTTATGTTATAAGTGTAGTTGCTATTATAATGTAATACTCTGCCTACCCCAATGGAATTTGTACTCATAGAAAATGTCCGACGGATATAAAATATATTTAATATTTTCTTTGCATGAACATTAATAACTATTGGGACCGTTAACTAACTTAGACCCGCTAACTAAATTACCCTTTTCGTTCAGTAAGGAGGAAGGACAAAAGGGTTGATGGTGATTTTAATGACAATAACATGACACTTGTCACATATATATAATATGTTTACATTTGGACTGGCAACCACACTTTTTACGAAGCACAAATTGTTGTTGTAGCAACTGCTTTACGACAGAAATACATATGTATGTGTAACGGTAACACTTTCCCGAACGAAACGTATCTCTATACATGTTCCTACCTACCATCTACCACGTTTTACCACCTTTTGCCATTTAAGTACAATTTACCACAGTAACGTGTAATAAATGTAATGACATTACTTAAATTATGACATATCCTTGCAAATAATAATTAAATCATTTTTATTATTAGGGACGAATTTTACAATTTAATTTGATAATGGATTTTTTGAACATGATTTAATTAACATTTGACATTATTTAATAAAGTAAATTGATATATTAAATTGACTACTCTATCGAATTGGACACCTGTAATGTCGAATGTACTTTAAATTATAATAATAAATAAAAATATATTTAAACGCTAAATTTAAATAACTTGGTCATTAAATGAGTAGAAAAAATTATAATGACATAAAATTTTATTTATCATAGTTATTCTAGAGGTAATTTAATTCCCATTTTGCACATTACAAATTTTATTAATTGTGCTATTAAAACTAAAGCCACTGGGCATCGGTTTAGAAAGTCGTTTAATGGAATTTCTGCTTCCGACCATATATGCATTTTATTTCATTACAACACGAATTTAAAAGTATACGATTAAGCAACGTCTGTAATAAATAATGCGTCAAATATAATAATTTATGGGTTAATGAAATATGTAATTCCATTTAGGTATCGATTCGGTCCCAAGATAGTTGCAAATTTATTCATTCATCTATGTATATAATTTTATTATAATCTAAACCTTATGGCATTAAAAATACGAGTTAAATATTTAAAAAATCGAATGCATGGCTGCATTTGAATCTGGTCGTCATATTCGTTGGCGAGTTCAACAAACCTTCTTAAAAGACATTTGGAATTCTCAGTGCGTGGGTCGAGGCCGAAATAATAGGCCATGAACACACGTCCCTTGAGCCGACTACAATGGTCTATAAATATTGAAAAAAAAAAACCGAGATAATCTATTGGCACCGCTTGATATTCTAACTATGAACTCAATTTGTATGCTCTCGCTGATCTAAACAGAAAATTGTATGGAGTGGTGACGCGCGAGTTTATGATATACGCTATGCAATTCCCATATTGACAAGTTAGTTGCCAACTGCCCATACTGAATATATATTAGGTACGATTTCATTCATGCAAATGAATTATTTATTGTCCGTTCGACCGCTGTTGCAGCGTTTGGTGATACTAATGTTGAAATTTTTTTGTTTTGCTGTCATTAATGATCGGGTTAGTAAAACTGGGTAGTAACAAACACACCTTTGTTACAAAGGTTTAACAAAAATATATATTTTGTTACATACATTTTTTATAAACAGGTGCGCGTCAGGATTTGCACCAAGAACCACAGGAGTGGGACACATATTTCTAAACGATTATGCTACCAGTGTTGCCATTTTTTGTATACTCATACGGTGAAGAATATACCTTATTATAAATTTTTCTATTATTATAAGGAGCGTCAAAGGCGGCAGTGAGAAATATGGCAACACTATTTTTAACTAAAAGGCGCGCCTAGCTAATCTATTGGAAAACTGCCGCTTGTCTTGTCAAAGTAAACGAGACCAGTGACCATAGAATGTGTCATGTCTAAAATTGTAACAAACAATAAATCTTTGTAATACGAAGTTATCACTTAGAGGCAGAAAGATAAAGCGCCGGGACCTCGCTGCAATCGGCGGGAGCTCATGATAAAGGACCTCGAATAGGTCCGAAACTAGTCGGGCCATCCCGAAAAACATACGTACGTGA
>DWED01000067.1:0-15919 GCA_018245795.1 Protelbella ruficauda | reverse complement strand
ATACGATATGTCATGACGTTCATTAAGATATAACTTACAATGAATAAAAACTTTTGAATTGGAATTTGTTGTTTTTCATAAAATTTGGCTTAATGAACTACTGTTAATATCGTGAAGATGGATTGGACAATTGAGTCATAAGGATTTATTATTAGCATCACTGTTGGTTGTTCGATGTTACTTTTTCAAAAGAACATCAGTTGACAGATACTGATGATCAAGAAGTGATTAATGTAAATTTTTAAAAAAGGTATCGTATTATGATGAGGAAATCCATAAACAACGCCTTTTTGTATGAATCATATATAATTTCTTTTTATTTCAGATGAGGTGGACTTTGGGTCAATATCAACAACGACTTAGACAAATTCAAGAAGGAATAATAATTTTAAAAGTGAAAAATTGTGAATATTGCGATAAATACAAATAATTATGTAGATAAGAAGACGTGATTATGTTTGTTGTAATAATTGTAAGGATACAAACGCATCCACCACGGTGCTTTGAATAAAAGTAGTCCATATTGTCTTAGATATTATTTGGATGGTATAGAAAACATATTGTAATGTAAAATGTGACTGTTGATTACGATTTTAGATTAAACAAAAAGATGAAATGTTCCGTACATTTTGCCTTCGTCATATGAGAGTTTATTCATTAATTTCCTTTTTTGTGGGCCACTGGACATAATTAACCATTGTAACTGTTTTTATTCGGTACTTCTTATTATAATATATTCTCTTACTCGCCGCTCAGATAATTTCAAGCAAAAAATAAAATGGCATGTCATTCGTAATTAGTCACTTGGCTTTTTTGTGATTAAAAGTAAATTTATAATTTCATGTAGCATTATTAATATCATACAGCCTAAGTGTTGCCTTAAGATTTGTGTTTGTTCGAAAAAAAAAACAAAAAATTTGCGCGCGAATGTGAACGTATCTATCACTCACTCCATATGACGCACCAAGCTTTATAATATAATGGCGGTCGGTAACATAATGTTCCATTATTATATTGTATGGATATTGTATGGATATTTGTACGCATATCGCATATTCGTGTGTATATATATCTACATATGTGTCGATTTCTTTGTATTTAATCTAAAATTATGTTATAATGTTTATTTTGCGGAGATACTTGAATTTGTAACATCTTTAGTTAGCCCAAATATAATCCATCTCAATGTTTTGCAGTTGCATTTTTATTGCTTAGTATTTTTATTGTAAATTAGAAAATTATATTTTAAAGGTTCCATGTAACAGTAATGGTACTCCTCCACCTGGGACAATGTTAATGATATATTGCTATATCATTAGTTACAGTACGATTTAATAGAGGTATTTTAAATGTGTTTCAGAAATAACCATGTTAGTAGTGATACCGGAATCAATGTAGCAACCACTAGTAATGTTTATTCTCGGGTGAAGCAATACTGTAAGAGATTCAGTATAATATTATATTGTTAGTTATTTTATGAAGGCATAAGCCATTTTTAATGTTACAATATGATTCGTAATTAATAATCTATCTACGATGGAAGTCTTATCGATATCCTCTGTTCAACAATAGTTTTGAATTGGCCTCTCTAAATAAAGATATATTTATCTGAATCATGTTTTATTATTCTCGTTTGTCATTAGAAACGTGACAAATTACCTGGTGTCGGTTTAAAAGTCCTATACCTGACTTTTGTGTTTATGGTCTTATTTCCACATCTGTTCAGATTCCTGCTTTATTGTCATCCAGATAGGTTATCAAGTAGACAACTGTACATAACCGGACAATGACATGATAATGGTACATGATTACATTTTATTAACGGCTTCCACCTACATAGTATGAAACAATTATGCATGGTGCCCACGCGTGATAAAATTTAAACTGTTTGCTGATTATAATATAGATGGACTACTATCACTTTATTTCTATAAAATATATTGTTGTTACTATTGAAGAAAGATTTAATTAATATGAGGATCAAATTTGTCTTAAACGCCAGGAGAACCAACGAACAAAAAACCATCAAATGTGTAATTAGATCTAACGTATATATGAATAGTATATACGATATAGTTACCACCTAACAAAAAAAATAATTATTTAAAATTTGATTCGGTGCCATCCATTGCAATGCAATCATACGTGTAAGTCTTTTGCATACCGTTTACGACCTTTTCTTAAAAATTTTTCCTCATTAGCACAGAAGTATTTTTATTTTTTTTTTATTTTTTTATGTTAAACACGCATCAGCAAGTATATCCAGCTAAATTATTTTCCCTTTTAAACTTTGTCTTTCGTCGTGTTGTGTAGAAAATGTGGTTGAGGTAATTATTATAAATGTGTGTTAATAATATTCTGTTAATTATGGTTACGAAGACATTTTTGTAACATAAAATTTTAAATAGAGACTATGAGATCCAGTATTGTAATGGTGAGTTGAGCCACTAACACTTTTTATTTAATTTTACAAATATGTGGCCAAACAAAAGTAATCCAAAACCGTGGAACGTTTAAGAAAATCCATATGAATAACAATCAGATTTGTCACAGATAAATGTCAAGATAGATTTAATTTAATGGTTTATAATTTTATATTCAAATATTTTTAAATCAAGGCTCGACTTTATTTTTGTTAAATTGATTATTGATGACTGCGGCAACGAATTTTTAAAATATCAGGATAGTTAAAACGATAATTAGTTTATTATTAGTACCGAAAAGGATAAATAGTGTTTAATATATCTTAACTACTTACATTATGTCTAAGATTACTAGAATTGTGGATCTATCAGAAGACGATGATTGTGTATGTATGTTTTCGTGTTTTTTTAATAGTAATGGTCTCACTTTTGATAATCTTCACTGTTGGTAAGCAAGATCAAGTCTTGTATGGCGCACGTTTTCCTAGTGCTTGTTCACTATTTGTTTATCCACTGCCTCGATGTGCTGGTATTATCTGCCGAAGAATTGGCAGGTGTTGTAAGCGAGTTCTGTCACTCATAGCTTTGGTATCTCACTCTTCTAATAATGACGTCAAATATAATTTGAACTTCTTTTGTTTGCTGTAATTTCAAGATCTCTGATAGGCTCATATTGAAATATTGAATTTGTTTTCAGGTAATTGAGTCTGTTACATATGAATTGAAAAAAAATTACTCTAGCCTTCACCTTGGAGTTCACAAAGAAAATCCACTTTTAGGAGACTTCATGGAAAAATGTCTTAACTTAGAAAACACTGAAGGAATGTATAGCATTTTAAAAAACATTGTGCTAAAATATTATTATGAACTAGACAAGTCAGTAAGGGAATCCCAAAATATACAGAAAGCTATACAAGAGGCTAATAATAACTTATCAACAAATCCTAAAAATAAATTTAAACAAATAAAAAACTTAGTTGGCATTTTACGATCATTGAAAATAAAAAAAAGGGTGCCCTTTATCACATTACCAAAAGACACAGAAGGTAAGGATAAATATTGATTTAAGTCACTTTTAATGACTGACATTTTGTATTCCATGTATATATGTCTGCATGTACTATGCAATAGACTGTTTGAACTGAGGTGATATAAATTAAAAAAAAAAAATGTTTCTAACCTTACTAATTACACTGCAATAACCAACCATTAAGAACCAAACTCTTTTCATGCAGTCATACTTTTTTTTTATCTTTTGTTGTTCCAACAGTCATATGTTTATTGTTGCGTAATTCTAAAGATAGAAAGTCATTTATCTATACTTATATAATCCAGGACTGCCTCATTGGTCAAGTGGTTGCAGGCGCGACTGCCGATCGGGAGGTCCTGGGTTCAAATCCCGGGATGGGTACTATTGGATTTTTCTAATTTTTGAATTTCTAGTAGTGACTTGGAGTCTGGATTTGTGCCCGGTGTATAGCAATAGGCTCACCACCTATCTCATGGGACTTAAAACATAACTGGTGGAATGTGGGAGTGTACTACACTCCTCTGCATACCTCTTCTGGTATTATAGGTGTGATGTTACTTTTTTTATATAATCTATACATATATAAGGTCTACAGTAATATCTAATACATTAGTGCCTTGTTGGTTAAGTGGTTGTAAGTGGGACTGATGACCAAGAAGTCCTGGGTTTGACCCTCAGGTCTAATACTATTGGGTTTCTCTAACTTCAAATTATTAGTAGTAGCCCTGTTGGGAGGATACAGGCATGATGTTATGTTCTACTTATTTATAGGACTTAATTCATAATGAATTGAAGTTTGACTTGCCGTCATGATTATCCATATATTATATTTAGGTAAAAGTAGTAAAAGAAATCAACTAAAAAGGTGTAATTCCGTAAATATTGAAGGTGAGTAAACTACATCAATAAATAAATCGTTTCTCTTATGCACAGCCAACAAATGTGCTGTGTGAGTCTCATATCGAACTTCTACTTGACCCCTCTATAAAAAGCATCTGTTTATTCCCGCTCTATCCCTGTACACATGGTTAAGCTCAGGAATACACAGACACCCAACATTTGTCACCCAGACTTCCTTTCATAAACATTAATTGTGATTTTATTCACTTTCATAATCCCAACAGTATTACATATTTTATTTTTGTATTATATTACCATTCTATATAGTTGTTTTCTCCAGTTTTATTTGTATGATATATATTAATTATGAGTTTTTGCATATTGTATATATATATATTTAAGAATATTTGTGTTGTATGTATATTTGTATGTACATTCATGTTTATGTGTTACTTTTGTTACATTAAGGGATAAGCAGCACCATTGTACATGATTTCCTTAATATGACTTATTTTTCGTTGCTTATTTTCTCTGTACTTATACAAGATTGTTAAAAAAATATTTCTATATTCAATGCTAAAAAGAGAAGTATGAGCTTAGAAAGTAATCGTAATAACTTGGCAATTGATTTTTTGGTGTTTTAGGTTACTTGTCCTTAACCTTAAATCTATGACACTGATCATTATGTTGAATGATGGCACCCTAAAATAATTTTTCAGCAAATGTTAGTAAAAAAACAAAATTAGACAATTCACATCCTGTTGCTCTAGCAACTCCTTCGTCATTTTGTGAGACATTATGTATTGACCTAGAGGATACAACCAATTCATTAGATGAGAGTTTGACTGTAGAAAATTCATGTAAAAAACCAGAAGATAATGGTCTTTTAGTACCTAAGAAATATGTCAATGTAGAACCAGCTATCTCATATGATGAAGAAAAAATTAAAAAGATTGAGAGTAAAATAGCTCATTATAAGAAAGAAATTGCGAGGCTAGAGGAAATGGAAGTTGATGATTATGGTGTGAACTCACCCTACATAAAAGGTGAAAGGTAAGATAAATATGTGATATAAAATAATTTTTTGTCATTGACTGGATCTTAGTGTTAATGTGTGTGTGTGTGTGTGCGTGCGTTCGTGCGTGTTTGCGTGTGTGTGTGCGCGCGCGCGCGTGTATATATATATATATATATATATATATATATGGTTATTGATTGGTGGCCACGTCTCGGTAAAACGAGGATAGATCGCTCTCTTACGTGGTGGTCTGGCGACCTTAAAAATACTGATGAATTTAAAAGAATAAGGATTTGGGATTATGGATTTGGAAGAATATGACCAACAGTGGAACTTTAAAGGCTGATGGATGAAATTGCATTGTTTGATGTGTTAGGCAATATAATAAGAATTTTTTTTGGGACTAAAGGGTTTAAAAGGGTTTTTGGTTTAAAAGGGACTGGCTCATACAGTCACTAATTGGAATTGCAGGACTACAGCAGAGTGTATTTTAATTATAAAATTTGATTCATGTATAATGAAATAATGTTTTATAGAGTGACTGAATTTAATGAAATTAATATTTGTAGATTAAAGTCTGCCACAGTAGAATTGTACAAAGAACTTTGTCGGCTCACTGGAAGTGAATCAGTAAAACGAAAGGAGATACGTTTACAAGTCAGCGATGGTCACCCACCCGAGCCCACAAGGATGCTAGAGAGCTTCCTGAACAGCAATATTCAAAGTAATGGAGAGCCGGTTTTTCCAGATTTATTGGATGTTGTAAATTGTGTCACCAAGGCAAATGAGAAGTATGACCTTGGTTGGACTAAGCAACAAATCATGACAGAAGGTATCATTTTAGAAGTGAAGTTTAAAGTTCTATCATAAATCTTCCTCTCATGAACCCAAATTGGCAACATACAACCCATAACAACAATTATTTTACAGCATACCAGTTATTCACGCAATGCGGTCTCGCTCTACAGAAACAGCGTCAGAGGCGGGACTACCGTTGCCTTTTGCGCATTGTCAGGACGACGGAAAGCCTTAAAGATCCCGCTGACGATGATCCTAAGCTGAGGTTGAAATTAGAAGAAAATAAACGTATATCAGAAAAGAAAGAAAATGAAATATTTGATAGGTACCATTTTGGGGCATTGAATTATTTTTGTGTATCATTGACGCATGTACATCCATGAAAGCTTCTATAAAAAAAAGGGATAGGATATGATATGTACTGACAGAGTAATCATATTTGTAATCATCATGATCAGTTTGTCATCGTCCATTGCTGGACATAGGCCTCTCCAATAGCACGCCATTCATCTTAATCTTCAGCTCTTCGCAACGAACTATCCATATTTGTAATATTGTACCAAAATTCCCTGACTAAGAAAGTCCCTTCAAGATCGATGAAGATATGATTAGTAATAACGGATTGGATTTTTTTTGTTTAATATCTTTCTAATGTATTTTTATTTTAGGTATGCAATGCTGCAAACAATGCAGGCAAAAACGAGAGACCCAAAAGTTAGCCGTAATAATAATATTAGTACTAAAACTAATACATCACAGCAACAATTGACAAACAATGTTGATATTAGTGAAAGTGATATTGTACTGAAATTAGATAAAATTGAAAACATTGAAGAAAAGCTTAATCACGAAGTGACTAGTGTGCTAAAAAGTAAAGAGTTAATTGATTGTGATGGTGCTAACAATAATATCAATGATCAAAGAGTTTGTAAAACGCATCCTGGTATTACAGATCCAAAAAGTAAAATAGTTATTAGTTCAAGTGATTGTCAAGAGAATTTAAATGATCAAAATGGTTCTAATATGTATATTGGTAATGAAGATACAACAGATATAAAAATGAGTGAATCTGATAATAAACAAAAGAATATTAACTATCCAAATAATTTAAAAATTGATCCTGGTAGTTCTAATCTAAAAATTAAAGCAGATTCTGATGATATTCGTAAGCGTTGCGGGGTTAGTAATAATATCAGTCATATGGTAGAAAAGGAAAAGGGACAAATACAAAGTAGCTGTTGTAGTGAAGAAAATGTAATTGAAAATCATAACTTACAAGAAAATGACACAAACGTACCTGGGACTAAGATGTTAGGTAATGAATTCGAAACGAAATTGATAAAACAAGAGCCAGAGGACGATTTATTAGATATTCTTGAAAATTTGGGGCCTAATTGTATTATTACCGTAGAAAATATGACTGATCCTTTTTTAATCATTGAAATTTCATCGGAAAGCTCTGATGAAGAGTAATTCTTACATGGTTTAATTCTTGTTGCAGTTATGTGTAAAATCATAAATAGTGTACACATAATTTGAATCTTTTGTTGAGTGGTCACAGTAGTCTGCGGAATTGTATTTTAATCACTCTCTTGGGTCTGCTTGTCCAACTCTGGCAAGCACTTCAAATTTTACAAAATATTCTCTGAGTTTTAACATTGAATATTATTTGCCATAATAACAAAGGAAATCATTACTAGGAAAATCACAAATCTGAAAGTTCCTCATAATATATTCCAAGGCTTGCAAGATTTAATGGTTCAAATTCTTCTCATTTCGGCAGCAGATAATTGCCTAAGAGTGGAATGATAAATGTGGTATGTGATGTGATAAAATATTTAGCCATTTCCCTACAAATACTAAATATATATATTTGTACATTTTTTATTTAAAATATACTATGAATCACATTACTGGTTTTTTACTACTGAACAATTCTTAAAATTAACCTGTTGCTTAAATGGTTAGGAATCTCACTGCTGTGGGTTATATATTTATTTTTAGTAATTACAGTGAAGTAGTTACTAACAATAATTATAAGTAACTAATTACATCAATGCCGTCGTGGTGGTTTATGACGAACGACGTTATTCTTCTACATTCGTCACTCTCTTCATACATACACTTCGGTTTCGGTTTACTATGAATAGAATAGGCAGCGAGTAAAAGTTCACCGCCTTTTTCTCTTTTGTTTATTTCATTATATTTGTATTAATCTATTTTGTAGTGTAATCTCAGATATGCAAAGAAAAAAAAATCAAATTTGCTTGAATTTCCAAGCTTACTTTTTTACATTAGTATAGAATGAGCTAGATGTTGTTTCCTATCGTCTTGAATTCTATTAGATGTTAATCAATTTTTTAACAGATTTTTGACAAGCGCACCTGATCCAGTTTAATCCATTTATCAATAATAATTCCCTTGACTCAATTTCACTTTCTTTAGCTTAAAAAAATCTGCAATAAAAAAAGTTTAGTTTCAACTAAACATATATTGAGGGTAGTATAATTTTATTTGCCTAATAATTACCTGATATTTATAAAGAGGGCGTGAAATTTCTAAAGCGCCATCATGACTAATATTAGTAAGTCTTCAGCTGTTGATAGGTAATTGATAAATTCGATATAATGTAAGTATATGTAAATTTGTTCTCTTGTAATAAATATAAAACTACCCAAATAGTGGTTATATAAAAAAGTCAAACCCACAAGCGGTTTAAATTGTATTAGTGTCATCACAATTCACAGCAAACAATGACATGATTGTTTCTTCATATATTTATTATTTCGCTGTAATGTGATACGTGACCTTGAAACTTCGCACCAACACCTAGGTATAGCTTGTCAAAGATAATCAAAAGTACGGCACTTATTGGAATTATTTTAGGTTTTTAAGAGAATAATTTAAAGCATTTATTCTCGAAATTAGTTTAGAAGACCAAGAAAACGCTGACATACTTAGAAATGATGATGTACTGACAAGGAATCGGGGAGAACTATTCTTATCATAATGAGCTTTTGAACTGTATAAAAAATGTTTTGAAATCCATTTAATGTTATTAATGGGCAGTTTATATAATTTACCAAATATTCGTAGCACACCTATTTTAATTCCTTAAAATGAAATAAATTAATAGTGTAGGGGAAACTGGGTCAGAGTGGATCATGTTCCACAGTGAATCTTTCAATGTAACTTTTTAAATATTAGGTCTACCAGTATGTGCGCGCTATAGTGCAATGTTTTCGAAGCTCCCTCCCGCGCCATTGCCGCGCTCGACCGCACGTCGAGACGTGTCACGACAGGCTAGCCGCCCGGTGAATACAAAAGTAAAATTTTCCAAGTATTTAGTGTTTTATTCCAAAATATTATGTGGTTTCGTAATGCCTTTGTTTTTTATACTCCTTATAAATCAATATCATAGTATTTTACAATAAATTATTGAAATTGTCATATGTTTTTTTATGGTTATTTTTATATGTAGTAACGGTCATTGGGTCAGAGTGATTCATTTACTTTTGGGTCACACTGAATCATGATTCAGTTTACCCCAAATAGTATCCACTTAACCCCGAATTACAAATTAGTACTTTATGAATAACTAATTGAGATACATTTTGTAGGTACAACAATACCGCGAAATAGGAAGAGAAAAACCAATATAGGGCTTCACTTCGGAGATCAGATGCGGTCCGCAGTGAACATGATATTTGAACAGCTTCCATTTGTAACTTTGTACCGCTATTACAAGAAAACGTTAAAAGCAGGTATAGGGAATGTCAAATACACACCAAAATATGCTGTACACCGAATCTTCGCTGATTTTCAAGAGCAGGCGCTCGTTGACTACATTATCAAATGCAGCGAGATTTTTTACGGGCTAAACATGTCGACCCTGACAATTTCCTTCCTCTGCAGTCTTTGCCAAAAGAAGATGATTTTATATTGGTTGAATTTATAGTCATGTCTTAAAAGATTTGTTATGTGGGTAAAGTAATAGAAGAGAAAAACAATGAAGTAGAAGTAACTTTCTTGAGGAAATCTGCAAAAAACAGAAACAAGTTTCATTTACGTAGTGTCCCAGATATCTCTGTTGTTGTTTTAAATGACATTAAGATGATATTAGTTAAGCCTACATCTTCAAGCACAAGTACCAAAACGAATACAAGGACTCTATCAGTTAAATAATGAATTTTCTATGTTAGATTTACGTTAATTAAAAGTAGTTGTTAAGAAACTGATCTCAATGCGATGCAAACTGCACCTATATACATAATATACGATTAGAAATATACAATTGTAATGACAAACAATATTGGACACAGTGTTAGTTAAGTTCAAGGAAGATCATTTTTATTTTGAGTTGACTTTTATGTTATTATTTGATTTCATGTTGCTGTTTTGAGTCGATTTTATGAGTTGATTTTAAGTTGAGTTTAGAGTTGCTCTTTATTTTTTTTTGAGGTAAGAATTATTTCCAATAAGTAATTTATGTTGCTAAAAAAAATGAATAGACTTGAAATAACTAAAACTATCTCTAATTGCGACTTAAAAAATGCCTATTCTCTTTACCCCAGGGCAATTCATTGTAACCCACGGCCTGAATCAAAGTGATCCAAACCTGGGGAAAAATTGATCATTTGACTCGTTTTAAAAAAGCTATCGTGAACGAAAAACTGACCACCTGGATGACAAAATTGAAAGTTTCTTTTTAAGTTAATGAATATTATTAGAGTCTGGACCAGAAAAAACACTTCTGTCTTAAGTAGTTTCAGAGCTAAACTACAACAAAAAAAGTGATTCATAGCGACCCACTTTTCCTTACTTAATGAAAAGAACAAAATAAAAAGGAGCTGAGTCACAAAAATCTAAATGCTTTTGTTTTGTACAGATTTAATAAGACAGACTGATAAATAATTATTAGTGGTTTCACATTTTTGTTGGCTTCGCTATTTAAATTCGGTACTTAAACACTGACAGTTTTTACGAACAATTCACACGTTCAATAGCAAGGTTTCTAAATGACACATACAAGTACTACTAATATTCGTCACTATCCGAAACTTACGTATATACAGGACTTTACAATTTCTATAGCAACAACCCGCCCTTTCGTAAAAACAATTTAAATTATCTAAATTAAACCAGATTGACTACCTTTCGGGTACATTTTTTGACATCTCTTGTGCACATGGATGCATCCAATTATATCGATCACAGGCTTTAACCAGACTTCGGCAAACGAGGCCACGTTGCCAATTAGAAACACAAAATATATCTAAGTTTCCCTATGACCATGTGCTGAAGAGATTTAGAAAGTTGTAAAAGTGAAGGTGCACCAATAATTCTTATCCGGCACATATTCATAGTTCACATTTCATGCGCTACGAGGTTTAGTCAATCTTATTAATATGGGTGCGCATCCTCCACACAGAGTCACAGCAGGGATGAAACCTAAATACTTAACATAATAAAATCCAAAAAAGAAAAATTACTTTCTGTTCACTAAAGTATTTATTGTACACCTCCCGATGCCTTCACAAACACCTCAGTATGGTATTATTTTTTTATAAAAAGAAACCTGATTACAAGCTGCAAGTATAAAAACTTACCACCAAAAATAACGATTATTCAATTTAGATTATAATTATACAGAGGTTTCGCAGAGAACATAAAAAAACTGTATACTGATCCTATGAACAGCCTAAAATTTTACTCTACAACTTGCAATGTAAGAATTTTGAATGCATAAAAAAATATCTCTCCTATAGGGCCTTACCTTACATTCTTACATTAATTTCGTATATCATATCGTCTTTGACAATTTGATGTTAATTATATTGGTAAGTCCACTACTGAAATACAAGTGAAAGTACCCTAGCTAGAGCCCTCGAAGGCAACACTTGCGGCCACGGCGGCCTAGCCATGGTGCTCCTAAACGACCGCTTTAAATATACCAAGTACGCAATGTTTATAGTGAATAGTCAATAGCTAATCTGTGTCAAATAGCGATGCGATAGAAAATACTTCACTTTCCTAGCGATGTGTTCTGCTGGTAACGAGTCCGACATACTGATTTACTTATGTATGCGGCAGTTGTAATTCAGTTGTTTCACTCAATATATAGCCCGTCTAGGCGCACCACATAAATAATTTACGTACTTCAGCAATCATAAGCCACTAATGCGTAACATGTATCATGTGTTCAAATTCATTAAGAGAGCAAGGAAAGGCCGACAAGCACAGATGTAACACTGCGCCCACTAAAATTGTTTCTATATAAGAAAAATCGACTATTTCGTCTAAAAATGCATAGTTTCAGTCTTCACTGAGGATATTGATACTTGAGTGCTCAGTCTTGGTCGATTCATAGTAAATAGTTCTATGCAAGTCGGTAAGAACCAGCCTAGTGAAACATCGTTTCCAAGTGCGGTCAACGTGGTAGAGGATTTGTTGCGGTGTAAGTTTCTTGTCGAGTGTATCTCGCAAGGGGTTTCTGTGACCGGCACGTCCTCGGTACAGGTTGAGAAACGACGGCATACAACAGAAATGTAAACGTTAGCGAACTATTGTCACCTATGTTTATATTTGAACAAATGGCAAGTGTTACTCATAAGGGACCCGGCGCGGCTGCTTGACGCGCCTAAACGCAGGACCAATCAATTATACCACACATTCAAAAATTTTCCTTTTTATTTCTATTTTTTTTATATATTTTTACTTTTTTTTACGTCGGTATCGTTATATGTTTTAATTAATTTAGCATGAATAATGCACGGTAGTAACTTCGAGTCTGCGTCCATCTCTTCGTAGGATATAAACGACTACACACCGTGAAGTATATATGTATATATGTACATATGTACACATATACCCAGCACGCTGAATTTCACAACGACGACATTAAAATAGTGGGTTCGACGGCTCGAGTGCAACGCAACGAACGTTCAAGCGAAAAGAGAACTAACAAAACAAAACAAACGAAGTTCCGGCGGAGGCGGGCGGGCCTCGGGCGCTGCCGTCGCGGCACACGGCATCACTGTTACTTTACTCCTAATATAAATAATGTTAGCGCTTCCGAGGAAGCCGGTGAGGGATATTTGGTCGGCGATACCAACGCGCTCCCATAGACGGCACCTGACGGCCGACGGAGCCTCGATCGGCTCGTCTGCATGAGGCCCACATCCGTCTATTGTTCTGTAATTGCTGTGCAGAGTCAGAGTTATTGTGATCAGTGTGGCCAGCCAAGTTTTATGTGAAAACCCGAAGGCTTCCGATTGCACAACTGCAAATTAGCCGTTGCTGTACAAAACTCCCACTCTGGCATCCGACCCTCAATAAAACGACCGCATTGAAGGTCACCGTGCTATTGCCGTCGCCCATGCCGTGTGCCGCGTCATGGTAGCGCCCAACGAGACCCGCTTATCCCCAATGTTTTATGTTAAATTATACATAATATTATGTTTTACATTTATGTAAAAGACTTGTTGATTGTAAAAAAATTATTTGCTTGTTATATCCCTATAAATGCTTCAGTGGTTTATTTGTCGAGAGCCGTGTTTGCCTTCACCGCAATGACACACTCCTCACCGCAAGACTTCAGAACGGTGCACTGGAAAGAGAGAAACATAACATCAATTATTATTTGCCAGACCGAAAAGCAATTCAGCAAATTTACGTCCGCTATCAAAGACATATAGTGTGGCATTTACTTGACATTTAATAAGATGTTCGATAATGGTAGGTATTGTGAATGAGACAGCTACATATTTATTATCACTGTTTCTAGAAATAGTTAATAACATTGTGTGAGTGCTTTCGATATAATATCAGTCGTAAAACAAAGCGTGTATTTATATTCCTATTTAAGGCGTAACCACATTCTTATTTTGGGTTGACAATCACAATCGGCTCATTCATCATTTTAATCTGCACGACAGTTAATGCCGATAAACACAATGGATAAAATGATGTCATTGATAAATTATGAGTTTACATGCAAAATATTATGTGAAACACTGAAATAATTGGATGGGGTTCTGCTAAATGGCATTATCGTTTATGTAGTGTTCAGAGGGTAACATGGGGATAAATATTAGTTGTGAGCCATGAATATCTATTTAAGGGGTCCATCTCATTAAATATATCAATATTTCTGATAGTTTGGAGTAATTTAGCATATGTGTGTTAGACATATTTTCAGGTTAGAACACCTACTAGTATTGGCAATTTTGCAGAAACATATGCCGGAGGGATTTCAGCAGATGTGGTAAATAATTCTAATAGTTAGTTGATAATAATAGTTAATAATATGTTGATAATAATAGATAATAATAGTAAAATAATAATAGTTAGTTGACATCTAACTTTGAAACTCTTTCCATTCGGAATTATAAAAAATTATTTATTTAATAATTTATTTATTTATTTAACAATAAGTCACAATTTTTATGTAAACATTACAGATCAATTATTTAAATAGTTTACAAGGACTGAATATATATAATGAATGATAATAATGAAAAGGAAATAAATAATGTATTCCAAGCCCATGGTCCATATGCCTAGCGATAACCACACTAGCCCAGGTTTAAGGTGGAAATTTCGTCTACGAGTAAATTTAGCACCAACACACACATTTTCAAATGTATTAGAGACTCTATACTCGTGTATTTAATATAATACATGGCAACATGAATAAAAGTTATTGTTTTGTAGTTCTTATTGTGTATGAAATTATATTATACATCACTGAAAGCACACACACAAACAAACTTTCTTACCAGTCCAGTCACATTTTGACACTATCTCGAGCATTAAAAATTAAAAGACGACAGCAATACAAAAGACACCTGTTTAAAGCATTACAGTAACGGCGGGACTAACCATATATTTTTATAAAACAATTATATAAAATTTTATATTTTACATATTTTTGAGTTTCATAATTGTCCATTTTTATCAAGGGAGCATGGGATAGGAAATTTTAGAATTGACAGGAACCTGAACAAACAAACTGCCAACCAGTTTGTGGACATAACAAATGTGAGCGCCATAATTATTTAACGCCCATACAGTGTAACACAATGCAATAAACAGTTTGTATTGTGGAGTTGCAAATTTAGACTCATGCTAATTCATTCCATACATCCTTAATGAGATCATGTGTATTCATGTCACTAGCTGCCTTTAATTTATGTTTTATTTCTTATATCACAAAGTTAAGGCTGTGATTTTGTTGTATCACGATAATATGAAAATAGATAATGTAAACAGTAGATGTTATTGGTGGATAAGTAAATCACAAGTTAAAGAATTGTATGACACCTACTCATTGCATTCCTTGATGATTTAACAATGAGTAATCTCTATTTAGAAGTACTTACAAGTTTACAGTATATTTAGTAGATCTCCAACATGCATCATATTTAAATTTAAAGTAGCATCAGACTTAAATTAACTTCTAACAAAATGGTGTAATTTGTCTCTTGAATACTGCAGTCATCTGATCAATCCCAAATTGGACATAGTCTTGATGAGAAGAGTACTGATAAACTACATATACTGGTCATTAAATACATAATTATGAATAATTTTACACCATCTATATGTTTATTATGTTTTTTTTTTCATTTATTTTTATTATTTAACACTTCTCAGTTTGAGAGGAGAATTATGTCCAATAATGGAACAATGAAAGGGCTGATGATGATATTGTTATACAAAATGACATTGGTAGTTGAAGTATCATGTAACTCACCAGCAACTCTTTGCCGCTGTCGAAGTCTGAGCGCAGCTGGGTGCCTATGTCGC
>DWED01000066.1:0-15924 GCA_018245795.1 Protelbella ruficauda | reverse complement strand
GAACGTAAACGTAACTGGTGAAACGTGGGAGTGTACTACACTCCTCTGCCTACCCCTTTGGGGATTACAGGCGTGATTTTACGTGATGTTACGATACATAGTTAAGTCACGTTTGCAGCAGATAAGAGGTATTACATTTTACTCAACCTTACGTTAATACGAAATAAAATAAAATAGTCTCATGAATAAAAATCTTTTAAGGCTATATTTTAAAAAATTTCTTCATCATCATCATCATCATCATCGTCAGCCTATAGATGTCCACTGCTGGAAATAGGTTCCCCTAATCGGCGCCTAATTTAAGAAATTTAAATCCTAACAATTTTATTAATGTAAAAAAAAATATTTATGTAGTGAGAGGAGACCCATATTCCAACAGGGAAATGATAAATGGGTAGATTACCTTTTTTTATTTAATTTCGCAGGAATATATAACAATATTGGAGTAACTAACAAAATTACCGCATGTATTTGAAATCGTAATGGAATAACAATCGTAATCGTAATCGTAATAACATTAATGTCTTTGGGTATAGGAAGGACTCAGACAATGCTCAAACTACATGCTCGAATACTGTATGATTTATCTCAGGCCTTCGACGGTGTCCATTACGAGATACTTATCAGGAAATTACATCACTGCGTTATGAGGAATATGGTTCTCAATCTTTGAATATATTGGTTCATACAATAAAATGTAACGGTTGATATAAATAGTAAAATATCGCTCAGTGCAGCTGTAACAATAAGTATACTGCAAGGTACAAATCCTTGGACTGCTCCAGCTTTTAAGTTATTTTAACGACTCATTATGTAAGGGATAAACTGTAGAAAGTATTGTTTTCAGATGTCATTTCATTACCTTTAAACATTAATAGACACATTCATCGGTTCACACAGGCATTCATTGGTGCAACATAAATAACAAACTGGTTAATTGGCGTTAACCAAAGACATTAAGTTCTCAATGTCTAACGTAATGCTGGTTAGAACTAACAATGAAATCCAAGGGAGTTGGACATTGTAGACTAATAAGATTTTTTTTATTTATCTGCGGAACTCGGTTCAGAACGGTCGCCGTCGTTGCAATAAAATGATCATCATCGTCATCATCAGGCTATCTAAGTCCACTACTAATCATAGGTCTCCCCTGAGGAATTTTTGCCCACAATCCCCACGCTGGCATTTAACCGTACCTAGGTAGGCCACACTATACTACGTTCTGCCAACGCCGAGTATAGTCGTTGATTTTCTATTGACCATATTACAATGTAAAGAGAAAGTGTAGTTTAAAACATACTTAAACTTTAAACAAACCTTATCATATGTCCCAGGTTTAAAATAAAAAATCACATCTTAAACTTTCTGAAACAAAGAATTATGTCAAGTGGCGTTTACATAATGCTCGTACAAAATTTACTTCCCGTATTAATTAGTAGTATTAATTAGGTAGCATTATTTTAAATTAATTTTTAAGTTTTAGTAAAATTGACTTCTTTCTTTTTTTACATTTCAAATAATGTACATACGTATGGATAACAATAAGTTTGCATTAAGGTCACTGTCTTATCGTTAGTGAAAAAAGTTAGTATTAAGCAGTCTTAGTGTTACTTTATATGACATTTCAAATTTTATTACATGCACTATGTTCTAGCTCCTTTTTATTTTTAACGTTACAACATTAATCTTCAGCTCAGATAATTTTTTTCAAACATTATTACACACCTATCGAGTAAGCAATCGAGAATTTCATTATAATTCGCCAACCATTTTTACAGTTGCTCGATTAATTAACTCATGTAACACAAAATCCACAATGTTTACAAATATTCAATACTTACTAATTGAACTGAGACATAATTATTAAATTCTATTTTACGGTCAAGCTCACACTTATTTTAAAAACTGTCACTATATACCATAAAAATCGTGTCTGTCAGCTAACTGTCAAAAACCACTCACCAGATTATTATATATGAATTATCTGTCAAAAAATTCACATAAAATTTCTTGTTTTAATAAAACCTAATATCGTAATTCAAGCGATGCTAGACAAATTACATAGCGTCTTTTGAATCTGGTAGAAAAATCTTCCTATATGAAAACTGATTTAACCTACGCGATATATCAATTCGTTTCTGAAGCTTAAACCATGGAATGCAGCACCGCATATAACGATTACGGTTACTGCCTCGCTATAGTATTTCCCTTCACCAGCTGCATCCTCTTCAACTAGTCAAACGAATGCCTACATCTGCAATGTATTGTGAAAACTGTAAAAACATTATATACTTACAATTATCGAACAAACAACAGCATATTTTGAGTCATATGTTTGCAATTAAAATTATAAATATTCGGTACTTAGACTCAGCTCTAAGTGACATTAAGTTGCAAACAAAACAACTGAGTCTTACATCCAATCTTAGTTTCACATTCTCCTCCACATACGTAAATAGTGCAATTTGTTTAGAGGTATGTATATCAGCCGTTGCCACTTGTTCTACGTTCAAGTTGTGCGTTTAATCTTATTGGAAGTTGAGCGTCGGCTTACAGCATCTAATTGTATTTACTTGCAACTCAATCTAACTGTTTCAAGTTCTTCACATCTTCCACGGAAAAACCTATTAAAGTTCCGCAAAAATATTTGAGGATTCATGTCAGAATATTGTACTACATATAAACGAATTGCTTTTCTGTTGTAATATGATAAGAGTTGAATTGTTTATTTTAATATGATATAAAATAACCAATTTAACTCAGCTCTGACAAAAATATATACAGACATTAATCATATGTGCGAGGACACAGATATTTGGTATTAGGTGTTACCTGCTTACACCGTAAGGGACCTGGCGTGACGATATAATAATATTTTTGATATTAAATTTGAAAAATTTAGTTTTGCACCATTTTGCGTGATAAAACTATCTTTTTCAGGAGTTTCCAATTTTTACTTCTAATATACTTATTGATGAGCAGATTATTTTATAAGTTCAATTTTTTTTCATCTAAATACTTTGCTTCGTTCACACAAGACACCAATGTTGTGATGCATTTGTGATTCGTGTACCGATCAGATCGGTCAGAACATTCTATATACTTATGAACAACACGTATATTTGGAAAAAAATACAGCCACAAATAAAATTTGAAAATGAACTAGAGGTATAAAAATTATTCGCTATCTAAAAACAGAACATTATATAGTAAAATATAACATAGGGTCCAATCACCGCACACTTGTAACATATCTACATAATAATTTTATCTACATATGTACATTTAAGTGATTTTAAAAGTAAAACAAATACGTCAAAAGAAGCTATCCAATACGAGGCTGACATGAAGAGCAGCAAGTATAAATACACCATAGAATACCACCATTAAATTCTAAAAGTAACATTAATACCAACAGTTATAACAATTCGATTTGTAAGATCAGAAAATATTCTGTACGTCTGTACATTAAAATGTCATGCGTCTTTGAGTTATAGCTATATTTTTGCGATAACGAGCTGCTTCATAGGCGAAAGGCATTAAAATAAAAAAAAGTATATCTCGCGATGATTTACTGCGACTGGAACTTTATAAACAAGCGATTGCCAAGTAATTTACGTACAAGTTTCATGTAATTTACGACCTTAACACTTTTGTTAACATGTCTTTACGTTTTCCAAAATATACAGACGCATTTCAGTACGCTTATTAAAATGTTTCCAAATACTTTTCTATACACTGTTCAAATGATTCAAGAGAAGATTTAAATTGAAGAAGAAGAATTATACTCAATGCATCGCGAAAATAATACATCTAATATTTAACGATCATTAACGACAAACGTATTAATTAGTATATTTATACGCTGATACGACATAAATGTATGAATTAACATACGAGTACTTATATGCTTATCGTGTGTATATGTTAAATTTAAAAAAGCTTAAAAACACTTACATATAATTTATTTATAATTAAATATACACTTGAAAAGTTGCATTTTAAATTATTTTGTAATATGACTCATACATATATAATACAGTTTATACAAAGTGTTGCATACATACATCCAGTAGAAAAATTTCCTATCTTCGTAGTTTGGTAAAACCTAAGATTTTGCAGTAAAATGGTAACGTTATAAATTGGAAATAGCCTTTTTACATATGAACAATGCAGTTAAGGCAAACTCCGTTCTGTTAGTTGGGCAAGTTGAGTTGTTCGCGTTGCAAGCATTCAACTGGATTAACTAACTTCCTCGCAATCTTCCCGCGAGACAAACTTAAAATTCTGACATCAGTTTTGGGTATTAAAGGCTTGTTCGCTTTATAAATTTATAAGACCTCACTCCCACTTAATCTTCTTCGTAAGCCCTTATCCTGTATTAACGAATAAATATATACGGAATTCTCTTTTTGGTCACGTCCGATTAGAATAACCTGCCGCGATGGACATCTAATTTGATAATAACCCCCGAGTACCGTGAACAAGGTAAAATTTTGATCGCTCATTCCTTTTGTGAGGAAAATCGAGTAATCTCGCCCTAATTGGGAAAAGAAAAAGTAAATAAATGGTAATTGTCTCGCTGTTGTCGCTCGCGAATCCGCCGCTGAAAACTTCAAGGATTATCGTGTTCCATTGAAATAGTAGGTACCTACTTTTGTATTTCTTACCTTTGCCTTCGAAATACTCAGTTAATTCTCAATTATTTGTCATTCCGCTGAATCAGTTGATTTTCTCAACTAATTTATGTAAGTAAATCTTTTGATGAATTAAAGTTTTTAATTAAGTTTATTTCTAAAGTTGATCAGCTATAATTTCAAGTGGGATTTAATTTGGTTCGTTTCGGTTGCTTACGAATATTTGTAATCAGCATATTACATTTTGTTTACGAAAAACTCAATTACTTTAGGCAAGAAAACAGTCTATATAGTAGATATATTATTTGTAGTCATATTATTTCTCACTTACAACGTTATAACTAGAAACGCAAAACTGGTATTGAAAAATATTTTAGTATATATACAAATACAATAAATACTAATATTTTAGTCGTCATCCCAAAATAGTACTATTCATTCTATTATTTTTAGTATCATGTAGAACAACTACCTAACAGAGGAGTCATATTTAGGCCCTATTTCTGAAACCATTAATACGTGGGGGCTTAAGTAATGTACATCATGGAGGAACAATTACGTAATTTAGTAGTAATTTAATTGCTAAGAACATTAAGAAGCAAATGTGAACATAATACCATTTAATACTTTACTGGGAAATGGTTCACTGCTTATTCGATTAATGGAAACATCTATAAGATTTATTTCTACATTTCAAGTTCCACTATTAAACGTTTCGCGAGTATAATATACATACAAATATACCCATACATAATTAAATTCCGTACCGGCTTAAGTCACATGTTTGTTCGAGATAGCCCTATTCCTTTCGGCCTGTGAAAGGTCCTTCTTCGCGAGCTTCGGCCGGTCCATCCGCCGGATTACTAAACTATATATTAAGCTTGTACCAAATGTGATTATTATTTTTATAATAAGTACCTAAACATCATCATGTTCATGATATCACAGTATTTTAGATTCCAGCTTCCCATTCTGTCGGTCTGGGGTTCAAATCTTGGCACGCCTCTGAGATCGTAAATTTATGTGCGTCGTTAAGAAAAAATGTCATTTGCTATAAGTAAACTGTGAAGTCAACAGTGAAGGGAAACGTCGTAAGGAAACCCACATAAATTAAAGTTTCCTATCATTTTCTCTAATGCGTGTGAAGTTTCACACACTGCTTTTGGTCACTGTCATAGATTATGAACCCTTGGGGTGAATTATGGGACATAGATCCATGCCCAACAGCGGTAATATAATGAATCATGATGAGGATGACGATTTATGACGTAACAGCAACGATGATCTTGACATTTTAGCCGGATGGATTGACAAAATACCATGGTATTCTATGTTATACATTTTGCAAGACATTAATTTGATTAAACTATATGTATGTAGCCGGCCGGCCGCCGCCGGACCGCCGGATAAGTCAGATATTAAGATACATATTATCAACTTTATACCAGTTTTACAATTCTACAAATCCCCATTTAAGCCTTGCCCATATCTGGTATAGCATGCGCTTAAAAAGACTCAGTAGAATTCCACATTGTTACTTCCATCCGACAAAATATAAGAGGCTATTACGTTAATATGAAGCATTGAATTCACTTGTCCGGCACTTCTCGTATTTCTTTTAGCTACGATGCAACAGGTTGCAATAGCATTAAGACTTTTGGCAATCTAAAGCAAAAATAATTTTTCAGCGTCACGAACAGGAGCGCTTAAACTAGCCCGTTCCCGGCGCGGCTCCACATAAAACGGTGCACCGAAATTAATACTGCCAACACGGCGAGATATATCGTCCTTTTTTTTCATCCCCCGGAGAGCAAACTCCTTTAAAATCTATTATAGAAACCACTAATTTCGCCCAAAGATCTCTTGTAAACTGGGGTTGAACGTAAGCCCATAAGGTCCCTGTACATCATACGGGCGCTGCGCTCTGACACACGGCTTTGCTACATGATAAAGCACCTGTTCGTATGTTTTATAGTCCGTACATCGAGTTAAAATATATTATTAGACGCACAGTGCCGGCTTTATGTATGAGACGAGTCGTATTTATAAATTAGCGGTTTGAACTATTTTCGGAACATAAATTCCGTGTGGCACAAAATAATAGCTGTACTAACCAAATACTCTGTTACAACATGATAAGTTACGGCGTCATTTGTCAATAGCGGAAACTGTTTTACTAATATGTCTTTATTTCAAAACTATTTACATGTTAGATAGGACAACGTTCGCGGTACCAGAATCTAATAACAACCATTTCAAACATAGTAAAACCCTCGTATTATTTATCATCTGCAAATAAATTTTAACTGCACCGAATTGAAACTAGAAAGAGCAATAATTTCATAGTTAGGTGATAATAAGAAATAAATGTTCTGATTTGTATGGGGTTATAAGCACATACTAAGAAACGAGGCGTATTTGAACACTCCACGGTATCTAAGACTGAATGTATTGTTATAACCATACATGACCATATATTATAACAAAGTAACAGTAATCTTATTTGACCTTTGGAACAGGCTGACAGATACAATTAAACGACAGTATATTGCAATATGTCAAAGAAAAAAGAAAACTTCCGGTCATCTTAAATCTATCACAAATTTACAAAGTAATAAATTAATCTTTTATGTAGGACGTAGAAATATATCAGATATTTCTGAAAGATCTGTCAAAAGATAGGAAAATACGAGTGTTTCGTAGGAATACATTACCATAGTGATGCACAAAAACTTGGTGGTGTGAGAGTGCAATTGGAACAAAGGCGCAGCGGCACTCCGGCGTGATTACTACGACCTTATGATTAGGCGTCTGCAGCGAACAGAGATATAGGAATTAGGACAGTACTACTGTACTGTCGTTTAGATTTACGAAAAACATTGCTTTTGTAACGCCCTAGAAACTGACGCGGTAGCGAATCACAAACGATATATTAAACGATGAAACATTCAACTAACAATAACTCCCTAAAAATCGATCCTCACAGGATGTCAAAATCCTTTTCTTTTCTAACGATATGTCTCTAAGTGTTAAAATTTAAGTACATAGACACCTGGAGTCGCCGATTAAGCGTTATTTTATTTTTATAGAAGTGCTTATAAAACTTTAAATTACGCGCAGAGAAGCGGGCGGGTGACTGTTAGTTTACAATAATTGTATATCATTGTTCGTTTAGCGGCTTTTGAATTTGGAAGTATTCGGGAAACAGGTTGATATTCGAAATATAAACGAATCTATTTTCTACAAAGGTAGGTACGTATATTGTTGTGACAATGGTAACATACCGTAATTTTTTAGTAATATTCCAATAAATATCAGTTTAAAAAAAAATGTTTTCATAAATGTTTATATTACAAACCGTTATTGTATAGTCAATGTAGGTACCGAGATTACTCTTTGTTAAATCAAAAATATTGCTTTATCGTCGTACATTTTGATTCATATTGGAACACGGCACCGAAGTGGTTTGCCGCACGAAGAGGTCCGTGTGGAAACCCGGCTGAAGGACATCTAAATGATGAGTCTAGTTATCTACTAAGGGTCTAGTTACTTATATACTTCTGCTTGGTCACAACAACCTATATAAAATTGTAACGTAGAATTCCACGTGTAAAACATTACGTATGTATTATTATTGTACTATTTAAATAATATTATTTTATGAGTTACTTAAGCAGTAATGGTCTAGTTCATCAGAATTCAATTTTCCATTATTAAATATCGCTTGCAGTAACGGTGAAGGAAAATGTTGTGATGAAACCTACATACCTTCAAGTTTGCTATTAAGTTCTCTAAGACGTGTAAAGACCGCCAACCTGCACTTGGCTAGCGTGTCGGATTATGGCTTTCTCACTTTATTTAGGGAGGAGATGCGAGTTCAATGCGTGTACGATTAAAGAGTAGACGACAATTACTCGTATGTTATTTAACAGAAGCGAACTAATTGAGAATAATCCACAACTCTGCTCCAGTGAGAAACAGTGTGAACAAGATTTAACTCGCACCGAGACCGTCAACAATCCGTTTCACTCGTCAAAGTAAAATGTTACAGTAACTCAAACAAGTATAAAACACACAGAGAGGACGTATTCAAATGGTTTAATTTATTCGAAAATCACGTACAAATCGCAACGTAGCGCGAAGCACGTACACAAACTTTAACCTTTAACTGTGATCATCAGGTGTTTTAATTTGTAAGCTCCTCGCGAGCGAATTCCAGATTTAATATTTCACACGAAATATAGCAACAGCTGCAAGTTTAAGTCTTCCATTTTGGTGAGGTAAAGGCGCGGAAATTCTTTCCTTGCTGCTGTCTTTTTACGATAATAGAAAGAATATTTCTTCCTGATTTCACGTATTTTTCCAATATTTATTTCGCGCCTGGAAACAAAGTATAAGCTAGTTTAATACTTTATTGATAAATTATCATTTTTACAAGTGTCGATGTTAACAACTGCGTACTGAAATCAAAAATTACGCAACATTATTTATTTACCAAGAAAGTAATATTATTTTTTTTATTAACGTAACATCACGCCTGTAATCCCCGAAGGGCTAGGCAGAGGAGTGTAGTAGTACACTCCCTTGTTTCACCAGTTACGTTTACGTCCCATGGGATACGTGGTGAACCTATTGCCATACACCGGGCACAAACCAGACCCCGAGTCACTACTAGAGAATATAAATTAGAAAAATCCAATAGTACCCGACCCGGGATTTGAACCGAGGACCTCCCGATCAGCAGTCGCGCTTGCAACCACTCGACCAACGAGGCAATCAATTTTTTTAATTATCACTTCATATCACATTACACCAGCAGTCAGTTTGTAACAAACAAAATACATCACACCTATTCTCATTTTAATTAGTGATCTGACTCTTTTAATTAATCAAAACAATCGGTGTTTAAACAAACAATTGATTAACAGTCTAAAAATTAAATTGCGTTTTGAAATGTTCTATGCAAAATTTCGGCTATAAAAGCCACATATGAATATGTAAATTCTAATAAAGACGTAACACAGACAACAATACTCGCGGTTGTATTTTAA
This sequence comes from Protelbella ruficauda, assembly GCA_018245795.1. Lineage (NCBI taxonomy): Eukaryota > Metazoa > Arthropoda > Insecta > Lepidoptera > Hesperiidae > Protelbella > Protelbella ruficauda. The sequence goes on along the minus strand of DWED01000066.1, from coordinate 6,236 downwards.
TATGGCAACAATACAACGACATGAAATTTCAAACTCTGTTACGGAAATACATATATATCTGTGTAGGTACTATAGGCATTGTGATAGCGACGCAATAGAACGAAATACAATAAAATAAAATAAATCACATCTATTGCTCACTGCAGCGATGTAACTAATTGTTTGTGGAGCAAATGCAATTAATCCGCTGAATACAATACAATACAATACAATACAATACAATACATACTCTTTACTGATAGCACAACACAGTAAACAAACAATTAATAATATTCGAGTTTAATTAATATTGTATTTTGATACACAAAACACTTGTACTAACAGCGAAGCTGTTGTTAAGTTGAATAAGGGTTATGAATAATTGTATTTAGCGTATATTTTCAGTTTTGTTACTTCTATATACGAAGTATGAAATAATATAATTTATATTATAAAAATGTTTCACAGTTAATTGGAATATCAATTAGATTGATTGGATTGGAGATATCAATAATTCACAGTGTTTAGTGTACTTTTATAAAAATAACTAAGCTTACAACAAATTAATTTGACAATTGTCAAGTTTTGTATGAGTAATAAAATACATATATAAATGCTAGATATAGGTTGTAACTAATACGAACAGTGAGTGTTCTCCAGCGTGTTTTTAAAGTTGAAATAAAATCCTATGTTTAGACTGTTTCCGGCTGTTCCAATTATGCTGAGTACGAGGCCCTTCTAACAATCTGGAGTAGGTTCCGTAACGCTGCGTTGGAACGGTTTGATGGAGTCATAAGTTTTTAGGTATTCTCCATTTCTAGAAGTATGAAGTCGATGCGATTTTTCTTTTTAGGGCAATCTTGATTACTGCAATAAATTTATCTTTTTATATTTATATTTTATATAAAATGTTTTTACTGTCTGTTCACTAGTATAAATTACGTAAAAATCCAGTACCTGAGAAATAATAATTTAAAAAAAAATTATTTCCGAAACGATGTCTATATAAAAATTTCGGGACTTTACTCCAAAAATTTTCCTGACATTTTCCCTACTAATATTTCACGCCCAAATTCCAAAACCCAGTGACCTGCCGCGCCCAATTTCAGTATTAAGACCACGAAATCTGTCTCCGTCAGGGTCCGGTGCTCACGGTTTCGTTGTACGAAATTAATGCCTGCACAGGCCCGGTTTTAATTTCGCTAGGTGGCGCTGATTTACGATGTCCATATGAAAGAGAAGTATGCGTACCACCTCACAATTAAGAGCTGCACCTTGAAACATGGCGCTCTTGGAACGCCGGTAACGCATGGCAGTTTCAGTATAAATAGGATGATATAAATTTCATAGAGCTTTTAGGGTTTTACACAGATTTAACGAATTGATCTTTGGAAAAGTACATAATGATTTAACTGATAAATTAAATGCATTTTAAACGAGAAGAGAACACAATGAGGGTAGAATGATCGTTGAGAGTCATGACAACGGCAGCACTGAACTATTTATTATCACTTGCAGAGCGCAATAAATTCTTATTACACGCAATTAACGATTAATTGCTGAAAAATGTTGGAATCGCTAATATGTGCAGTACTTTAAGCGAGCAATTAAATATCACGCGCTCAGTACATTGCGTACCCACGGTTTGTGCGTTACATCGCAATGTCAATGTAATTAAGCAAGTGTCGCGTACAATGAGTGATTTATCAGTAGTTAATAGTAACAGAGTGTGGCTGTATACCAAATTAAATAATAAACATGGCACATGAAAACATTACTCTTTGTTTACAATGTATATTTGCTAATGTACATATGTATAATGTAGTATAATGTTAGGAAAATTTTGAGTATGGCAATCGAACCCTAGTCTCCTACAAGAACACTTATCACTAAAGCAAACACTGATGTCTAATACATATAACAAATGCATAACTTAGAAATAATTAGTTTCTTAATGTAGTTCATTATTCGAATTGAACTGTGTTATAAAATAATAATTCTTTATTATTTTTCTTTTTTATCAAAATAAATCAATAGAAATAATAACAAGGTGTGAAAAAAATTGTAAGTTTTTATCGTCTTAACTCCGAACTCAAAGCTGTTGCGTAGCAGACGGTAATACTCAACATCATGCTACAAGGAAAATTTCATGATATGCAAAATTCACAAAGTACACTTAAAGAGTATACAAAATGTATGCTAGTTTTTATAAAAAATATTTAAAAACCCCTCCCACATAGATTAAACTGGGTTACAAAACAACTGTATGTAACTACAAAAATTATCAATTCGAAGTGAAATTTATTACACATGTTCTTCTTTATTCGTTATATATTAATTAACACACTAGACATTTATTAAGTAGCTTAGTGAAGCTTAGATTAAATCCGCAAGAAAACCTACTCGGTATATTGCTCAAATGCATGGATCACCTTTTGACGGTAAGGATTTAACGAAGCCTTGTTTGTGGTCTTCCATAAATTACTCCTATATACATACCTTAATGATAAATCATTATAATTTCTTATGATAAATAATTTAATACACCTAAAACAAAACGCACACAACGTTAACTTTCAATGTTAATTTGAATTTTAGGCCTATTCAAATGGCTTCAGTCAAGCAATCAGAATATTTATTCTTCTTGAGAACATGACTTAATAAATTCTGGTTTGTTCTTCGTATACCACATGCCGTTCTATTTGATAATTTTGCCCTATGACAACAATGAAGAATTTAGTTACATCTCATGTTTCTTAAACATGCACACACAATATGTGTTGTTAGCGTCATTAGGGAATTAAACAAGTCAATTATTAATTAAATGTCACTGTTATTTGTAGTCATAACATAAATGCTGAAGTAACTGTTTGTCTATCTATCTGTTCAGTATGTTAAATTGCTTAATAATTTTCGATTTTCAGATGTATAAACTTTAGAACTGTAAAAAGAAACGTAGGGTATACCTTTCTTCGGTACGTTAATACTATTTTTCGTGTGCGAGCTTCTCACAGTTTAAAAAATTATGTGCAAAATTCTTTACAAAATTATTCAAACTTAGTAAGTACATATTTTTAAATCAAACCACTATTACAGTCAGCAAGTGTTAATGGATGGTCTAATTTTTTAATAACATCCTACGCTTAAGTAGGAGTTTAACGGCTACATGAAGGGGACAGCACTAATGTCTTTTATATAAAATAATTCAATTACTTAACAATATCTTACTACATATATTGTATTATATTTTAAAATAAGCTAATATAGACATATTATGTTACTTATGTTGAAAATATTGGGTTTTTTAAGTGTTATTGTTATATGTTAACTACATTATACCTGTACAATGATTTCTTCCTAATTCTGATATTAACAGCTAATTTAAAGTAACAATGTGCATATCCATACTTAAAGTTCGAAATAATTCCGTAGCAAATTTCGCCTAAACAAGTTATAGCCTGAAAACGTAACAGATAGACACAGAGACTTTCACACGTTTACTGTTATAAATTCACATTTTAATAAAAAGAAACTTATCGTTCCTTGGTTTTTCTTTCAACAATAACAATTTTGGAATCAAACCATCTTCACACAACAGACATCAAAATGAAAATCCGTATCAAAATCGTATTTTAATCCATACGATATAAATAGAGCAGATTAATCACAAAACTATCACTGAAGGTGAACCTGTCCACTAAATCATAAGCTATCTTGATGCATTATTTATTATCTACGAAACTAATTAAACATTGTGTTAATAACAGTTAAAAGATAATTAACAATCGGAAATAATGTTTAATCTAGTGAGCTCATATTTTAATATTTAAAACACAATCCTCGGTAGTATAGTGGTAAGTATACCCGCCTGTCACGTGGGAGACCGGGGTTCGATTCCCCGCCGGGGAGACTTTTTAATTAAACTGTCCAATACAACGACTATGCTATTCACATTTATACTACTCAACGCTAAAACGATGGCATACCCATAGAGATTCAAAAATATTTTTGATAAATCGCTAAGAAAATCTCTGGGATTTTTTTTTTGTAACTATAATTTTGTGGCCCCTGCAATGTTTTAATCTTCTTTGTATACATTGTAAGCGTATATTTTAAAATTTAAGATATTTTACATATGTACATAGAAAATGTCTAATCAAATGTATGAACGTAAGTTTTCGAGAGTTCATTGACTTTAAATAATTTAATTATTTAACAACGTTGTTGTTACCTAACTACTTCGGAGAACGTTTTCGGAAATTAACCAACGATAAATTTAGACATCATGCGCGGTACAAGATTCAGTAAACTAAAACTTGTTATAAAAATTTCATTGCGTCTTAAAAGTAACACATCGTTTTTGAAATGAATAATTACATATTAATTATTGAAAAAAAATTAAAATACCTAAAAAAAGGAATTACTTTATAAACTATTGTGATTAATAAATAATTAACTGCGTTGCACAAGTCATAGTGACAGTAAATACTTTAATTAAACGCATAGTAGGTATAGCACCGACAATAATTTAAAAAAATATATGAAGTGGGTAACTAACACTCAGACAGAACAAATAGAAACGTAACTAAACAAACGTAACAACACGCCTATAATCCCCGAAGAGGTAGGCAGAGGAGTGTAGAAATGGGACTGTACTATTTGCACAGTTACAGTCAATAACAAATATAGTAATTATAGCAATAATAATCATTATCGTCAGCAGCCTGCTCCCGTCCACTGATGGATATAGGCCTGTCCGAGTAGCATCGCACTGAGCTCGATCTTCAGTAATAATACCTTCAGTAGTAATACCTTCAGTAGTAATACCTGTATAGTAGAAATTGGTAACTGATACTGGAACTGGCTACTGAGGGTAGAGAAAAAGATGACTTTTGGAGAATTTTAAAAGTTATTTGAAGTGACTACATCAATGAAATCGCTTACAAAGGATGCTGATAATTCATTTTACAACGAATGAGGAATACCTATGAATAATTATAAAGTAAGGGTTCAGTCACGCATTGCTTCACAGACATTAATCGTTAATAGCAAATAATTCACAACAATATAGCAATTTGGTACTTGTATATCTGTCCGCTGCGTTGTCGCGGTTGAACCGCTGCACCTATTGTGATCAATTTAATGAAATTGTAGTTTCAACGCTATGTCTGAAACAGAAAAAAAGGATATATTCTTTTCTGGATAAAATTACTTAAGCCTAATTCACTATTTATAGCAAAAATAGTATTTTGACGCGAACAAAGTATCTATAGCGGGAAGTTGCACGGTCTATACATGTATTTATTATAAGAATAAAATTACGGGAAAACTATTTAGAGCGTAAGGAAATTATAAAAGTATTATTATTATAAAAGTAGTATTATAAGTAGTATTATTTCCAAACAAAAACATGTAAATTAATCATACATATTTTAACTTACCCCCAGGGATGCCTGCGGTTATCGTATAATATAATATAATATGTATTAAGAGCATATATTATGATTACGTAAGATCATTGACGCCGTATTGATTTGATATGTGGAACCATATTAAATTCTTATAACTCCTAACTGTCCCGTCTGTCTGCCACTTAAAGAAAAATTGAACGGTACATTAAAAACGACCAAGTAACGTTCAGAAAAAGCAATATATAATGTAAGAAGTAAGCCGTATTTAAAAAATTATGAAAAATGAAAAACTTCTAAAAACAAGTTGTATCTTCACTTAGATAAATACATATTATCATAACATTATGGTCAGAAATCTAATCACAAAATTACCAACCATAAAAAACACGAGTAAGAGGTTCTGCCTGTCCATTAACATAATATTATTGTAACTTAGCGACGAAAAGCGACCAATCCCAGAGATTTTTTTAATACAATATGTTGGTGGCGTGCTCAATAAATGGCGAATAATGTCTCACGAGTTAACAACAACATGATACGGCATGTATATTTGCGGTGGTATACCGTAGTATATATACATATTTACCGTAGCAAACTGTAGCATACCGTAGCAAACTGTAGCAGACCGTAGCAAACCATAGCAAATCGTAGCATCATACTATACAGATTGGGCGTAGCATAGCGTAGCAAACCATAGCAATGCACAATATTATACTATACACATTACTATACGGATAACCTCAGCATACCATGGCGAAGCATAGCATACTATTTAATTTATTTTATTAAAGGGTATTAGCAATATTTCGTTTAAAATATCGTAATCAACATTAATTCATTCTTGAG
>DWED01000065.1:0-16053 GCA_018245795.1 Protelbella ruficauda | reverse complement strand
ATAATAATAATAATAATAATCGACCCATATATCATTCCACTGTTGGAATATGGATCTCCTCTCATATTGAGAGGGTTGAGGCCAGAGTCAGCCACGCTGGCCAAGTACGGGTTGGAAGACTTCACACACCTTAGAATTGTTTTATTTTTTTCATAAATTCTAAGGTGTGTGCAGGTCTCCTCACGATGTTTTGCTTCATCGTTAGTAAGTGATATTTAAATGAGAGACTGAATTCTTAACCACTAGGCTATGACTGCTTTCAATCATAAAAGAATTATGAGACATTAAATAAAAACTGTTGTAGGTATTCGAAGTACACATATATCTGAAAAATTTCAACTAGGATACGATTTTAGTGCTATGTACATATATTCGTTGTTAGGTTTGAGCAAAATGTTGGTGACGCTTTGTCACTCTATTCGTTATCCGGCTGTTCAAGTTGTCCTGAATGCTGCTTTCGGAACTAAGTTTAACCTATGGTCTGAGACTTTATTGCTGATTACGCGAACATCATTATTCTGTAATAAAACTTCATGGTAAATTTTATTGTAAATAATAATATCCCGTTATGATCGGCTCTACATATGTGGGCGTGTGAATGAGTTGGAGTAACCCGCTAAAGTATCATTCAATTTATTTAGCCGGATTATATTAATCGGACTTATACAAAAACATAAAATGCAATAACGATACAGTTAATAAAAATAATGAATTGGTAGTGAAAAATTTGTTAAACTACAAAAATCCTAATGAAAATGTACCGCAAGCGGTCTGTCAGTCGAGAGCAGAGGTGAAGGTGAAAGAAAGGTTTGGACGTGTTATACTGTAAATATTTGAAGTCAAATATACATATGTATATTATAAGGATGTATGTATCTAAGTACAAATTTTACCTGTTAATATAATTCAGCTGTAAATTAAAATATATGCATGCCTATTGACTGCCTCGTTCGTCGAGTTGGTTGCAAGCGGGACTACCGATCGAGACCTCCTGGGTTTTATCCTCGGCTCGGGCAATATTGGATTTTTCTGTCTTGAAATTTCAAGTACTGGTTCGGGGTTTAGATTTGTGCCCGATGCATCGCAATAGACTTACCACCCATTCAATAGGGAGCGTAAACGCAAATGGTGAAATGTGAGAGTATACTACACCCCTCTGCCTAGCTCCGGGGATTATAGACGTGATGTGTTTATGATACACACATATAACTTTCCGACAATAGCTGGCGATTTAAATTTATTGTTAAGATGCTGTTTAATTATTTAACATGTCTTTATCAAACTTTTCACAATTAGTCCAGTCTGTTTGTGGAGCTTTTTAGGTATTCTCCTGCTGTACCGTAAAATACATAAAAATCTATACAAAAATAAGTTTTTCTTGGTTCTGTCACCAGTTCTTCTTCTCCTACATAAAGATAAGCTTACATCTGCTATAAGGAACCATTTATGACGTCTAATCCTCAGTGACACTTATCTCGGACGTTGAGTACCATCAACTCCGATATTTGTGGATTGCATCACTTACCTGTTGATATGGTATCCAGACACCTTACATCAAGTCTCCCAGGTTTTAGATGGATAGGTGATGGGTTGTATTTATGAGACTATTGCCAATTGCCATAGAATTGGCTGTCTATGTCTATAAGTTTTTAAAACATTTTTTTAATCATTCTCTATCCTTTTAAATGATAAACTAGCAAGTGAGTAATTGCCTGTCAAAACTGAATTCTGCCGCTCATGAACATATGCCATTAAGATCGACCAGGTTTTTAGGAATAGGACTGTCAGCGTCAGTTACTCCAGATGTTATCAACAAGTTGATAATAAAACCATTATTGTTGCTATGTTGATCACAAGATTACAGACGGAGGAATTATAAGCATAATGAGCCCGGTGAGTTCAGTCAGCTCGGTTATAAATGTTTGTATGAGTGCTAGTAAAAGTATATGCTGAGGACTGAGATTGTCGCCTTTAATATACAGATGGATCGGCAATTGCACCCCTCAAAATGTAACAGTAATTATTGTAGTAATAATCTTTTCACGGTTGTTATAGATCTAGCGATGGTACCAACTTCTCCATCCGAATCGGATCTGCTTCTGTTCTATTAATTCTGTCTGATCCACTTAAAAAGGTTTCCATAGGATTATAATAAAACTGGCCCGCCATATTTTCAATTCAAATAATGGTTTAAGATGGATTATAAATCACAGAAAATCGTACAGACTGCGCCTGTTAAGGTAATTATAATAATTAATTGCAAATTCTAAAGATTCCAGATTTGATCTTTGAATTATTGCCGAGTAACCTTGTCATGATTTTGACAAGTATTAAAATGTGCAATACGCAGGTTGGTTGTAGTAAATCGACCTGCTCCAAAACCGCACTGAGAGTCATCGAAGCTTTTGGTAAGTGAACTATTTGCTGGGCATCGACTAAATATGAACCTGCCAAAATGTGTCTTAATTTTTTTCCGAACTGGATGTAAGACTTATGTAGTTACAGATTGTCAAACGCACCTGAATATTTCCCTGATGCTTCAATATAGTTTTTTAAATTACGTTCAGATGGAGTGCTGATATAGCCTGACTAAAAGTAGTCAACAAACAAGTTGACAGACAACATATCTGGGATTGGTGAGGAACTCGCCTGTCCTGTTATTATACTTTTGTTTTGATCTAATTTGGAAGTCATGTAGCCCTACATTGGACTTGGATCGCGCAGTGAGATGGAATGAGACCATTCATTTGGATACTGAAATCAGCCAATGTTAATGTTCAGCTTAACGAGCGTTCTGTCTGGTGAAAAGCTACAACGATATTTAGCTTGCCGAGCTTTTTACAAATATTGGTATATTATTCCAAATATTTTATTCCAATGTTTTGTTTGCGTTTTTTTATCATGTAGAATATTAGAAGCGAGGCGGTACCGCAGTACCCTCGTTGTTTTGTTATTGTTTTATGTTTGTTTAGTTACACTCTGCATACTCTTTATACTCGTCTATACGTATATATATATATATATATACTCATACACTTTGTTAATACAATTGGGCGTTATTTACAATGCTTTATTTTTTTGAAAAAAAAGAAAACGGAAATATATTGATGACGGTTCAGGATGTTAATTTACAGTTAATACTACAATGTTCCGTTCTATCAGGACTATGAAACGTAAGTTATTGTTTTCATATAGTCATTTTAACATTATTATATCGTCACTTTTTAGGTTGTATTCGATGAAAGCCTTTTCATTGCCTCTCTTTAGATACTATTTAGACATATATCTGATATTAAACTCGTAAATTCATACGTTTCTGATCGCAATTGTATCGGTGTTATATGTACGTACATATACCGTTTACATAATATCAGAGATATATCGAAAAATTAGTTACAATTTAATATTGCAAGTATATTTTTTAGAACATAAAACAAGTTATGACTAAAACTTGTCATATTTACCCTTGTTGGGAAGTTACAAAATATTATGCTCCAGTTTTTAATGCCTACGATCTTTGATAACCGAGGTCTTTGATATTACAAAATGTTAGGTAATTGGTTGACGGCCACGTCGGCTACCGGGAGTTTTTAGACCATAAGATGACTTCCGGCTCCATGTTCTAGTTAAGTTTTAATGCAGGTTAAATCGAGCTTGCGGTTCAAATGGTGATGACCTAATCTTTAAAAATTCGCTAAAACATTCTCTTACATTCAAATAATAATAATGATTTTAAAAATTATTTTTGAATAATTTAAAATTTTGTCCACACAAAAGGAAGTATTGTTTAAAACAGACATCTTCACTCAAAAACTTATTTTGCGTTTATGATATTAATAAATAGTCCCGACCGTTTGCTTCATGCACATATAAATCGAAATAAATAAACAATGAACACCTCACAAACATAATAATAGTGTTTAACTAGTTGAACTAACCTACCAAAGATGTCTTTCAACTGAATGAAATATAAAGGGAGCTGAAATCCATTATATCCCTCTCCAGATATTAATAAACGACGATCATATTTCAATTAGTAATCGCATTTAAAACGTCTATTTCCAAGAATTACAAACTAGGTATGTTCTCGGTATCAGAACCGCTAATCCGCATACCAGCCGTGACAGATGGCATCGTTGGCGCTCGCCGGTCTCCGGCGGTCTCAGACGCACCATATGACGTGATCTGACGTCACCTTGCGCGTCGACGCACCATCTATTCTTGTTCGCGAGATTTCTTCGCGCAATTGCTCGCATTTTACAAAACACTTGACGACATTCAAAGGTCAATTTTACAATTTTAGCATCTGTTAGACGATACGTCACATGAGAGCTGTTGTACATTTGCAATGTTCTACGATTTTATAGACGATGGTATTTTGTATTTTAATATTTTGTTATCTTATAGAGTTCTATGTCCAGCAGTGAAAGGAACGCATGACGATGATGTAAAAAGTAAATTAATTAATTTGTTGTTGAGGAATTATTTGAGAACCTGTATTTTGTCCAAATAAACCTAGTAGCTCAGCTATATAATAAACAGGTTCACATGTTCATCCATTTTCGGAAACTTCGTTTCTTGAACTCGAACTCAAATCCCGAGCAAGGTATTATTGGATTTTTAATTTTAGATTTTCTAGTAGTGTCTCGAATTCTGCATCTGTGCCCCGTTTATGGCAGCAGGATCACTACCTATTCCATTATGGAACGTAAATATAACTGGTAAAGCATGGAAGTGTTTTACACTTCTCTCTCTACCCCTTCGGGGAATACAGGCGTGGTGTTACGTTATCGTTCCTATGATTTGATATGATTTTTATACTACCTCACGATGGCTAGTAAGCCTTTGATAAACAAAAATCTTATTAACCTACCTCTATTTCTAGTTACAAGAGTCTTCAAAAGATATTCGATCTCTTGTTTGAAAGATCCAGTTTTTATGAAATTTCCTCTAAAGATCCAAGTACAAACGTCAAGAAAAGATAAATGTTTCCATATACAAATGTTTATTGGCTGTGGTGATCACGAAAAATAAAGCGGTTTACACGTTCGTTTGATATGTTTATAACAAAAAAACATACGTAAGTGAAGTCAATTAACCGTAATGATTAATTATACGAGTAAATGATTTCCGGATTGGGTATCTTACTGTGTGTTGTGTAAAATGCTTCTTTACCATTTTGTTGCTTACTCACTTATTGCTTCAGTGTGTTTTGTACGTTAAGTAAAAGCATAAAATATGCGTTATGGTACCATATTGTTTAAAGATTTGATTCACAGCTGATTTTAAATACAGCGCAAGACAAACACGGCTTTTTTCAGAAACGGCTAGTGATTCAACATTTACAATGGAGTTACGCGACGTCTTACAGATAACTCAAGTTCTAATTTGTAGTTTGTAACAACGTCCTATTGAAATGTTCGTTATTTCTGTTTTTTTTATTATATACCGTTACACTCACCAAAACTTTGCCTGGAAGTTTTACAGAATAGTAACAAAAATATAGGTATATTTAACAAATGTGTCATGACGTGGATACTGAACTAGTCGAATCTGTTTTCTTTGTAAAAAAAGGTGGTAAAAGTAATTTTGTTTTATCTCATTTGATTTTTCACACAACGTTCATTAGTAGCAGTTTCAATTGGATTTTCCGGTGAATTAGTAAATAATTAACGTAAAGATATAAAAAAACGTAATATCACGCCTGTAATCACCGAAGCGGTAGGCCGAAGAGTGTAATACATTCCCACGTTTCACCAGTTCCGTTTAAATAATAAATCTTCAACTATTATGCATTGGAAAAATGTTCTTTACTTTAAAACGATTAGATGTCTTTTGATTTTATTTACTTGAATGCCTTTTGTGTGGTCATCTAATATTCAAGGAAATGTATAACAATATACTGTGTCTATTACACAAATAAAATTATGACCATATTTTACAAGCCGAACTCAAAGAAGACCTAAATACATGACCGTTGACAAGCCTGAAGTTACAGACAAATATTTTATACTATCTGTAGACTGTGTTGCCACTTACGTTTCAAAATATTATCTGACAGCTTATTTAGAGTTTGGCAGAGGTCAGAACAACTGTTTCACCGGAATGTTAAACAGTAAGCCGTTAACCTAACGTCAGCTAATTCTCACAAGATTTAGACAATCGGTGATCTGACACAGTATTCGCTTTGTCGTCTTTAAAAGATAAACATCTCGAGTGAACTCGACACCGCGATATTTGCAAAGTGCCTATAACGTCGAGTTGTTATGAATCAAATTAAAGCCTTAACGTATAAGCGACTTAACTGGATATGATTTACTTGTTCCGTTTATATTTCAGTTTACTTTTATTCTATTATTTTATTTTAGTCTATAATACTTTTTGTATATCACTTGTTTATAAATGTATCCTTTTGTTATGTAAGAAGCATAGACCTACTAAAACGAACATACGTCGTCCTTCTATTAGGTTGTCTCACCACCTTAAGATTACAGCTGGATACAGCTGGATTCAAAGGCTCAGGATTCTAGAAGGTCCATGTGTAGTAATAAACTTATAAAGTCTGATGGATGGATGGATGAATGTATAACATTGAAAAAGGGCTCTTTTAATAATGTTAAGTCGGAAATACATATGTTAATTCAGAATATTTTATTCTAGATACTGTTCTTACATATAGATTTATAATTAATGTTTACAGAATTCATTTTTATAATTAATACCTACATATACTCGTATTAACAGCATTAGCACACATATTTATATTTCATGTATACAGTAAATTATGTACGATCATCTGCGAGAGGCTGCAGGCAGACGCTGGATGCGACAAGCCGAGGACAGGGCGTGATGGCTCTCATTGGGGGAGGCCAATGTCCAGCAGTGGACTAAGATAGGCTGACGATGATGATGATGACGTAGATGTATACAGTATTTAGACCACCAATTGAGCTAATAATTAATTTATTGTTAATATGAATAATTTCAGCAACTATAAATTTTTTTCTTGTCATTTTTAAATACGAACATTAAAACTGAATAATTTATTTTGAATATTGGTTATTACCGTATGCACCAGTAGCTTAGTTAGAAACCCGACAGTAAACATAAAATTCGAACTGAGTCAGGTGGAAAAGAGTTTAAAAAATGTATGTAAAAATAAACTGGATTTCAAAATCCAAAATCGCTACTTGATAAATTATTAAATGTTTTCGTAACGTGGGAGATACAGACAGCTTGCAAACTGTTTCGAAACTCACGTATGCCTTTGTGAAACTGCCTCTTAATATTATATTATTCGATGGCGGCAATGTCGAACCAAACCAATTTTAGTAAAAGAGTTTTAATAACAGTGATATAACCGTAGGTTTGATATTACTTACGCATTTGAATGCCAATCAAATCATACTATTCATTTCTTCACAATCATATTAGACTTATAAGTAACAGAGACATCTACGGGTTCCTTGTAAATTAAAATGTTTTCGAAAAGGTTGGCGAGGTTTCATGATTCCCTACACGCTAAATGCTCGAACAGTATATAATGTTATCTTTTTAACATAGATGGCGCTGTTCATGCAATTGTAGCAATACTTTGTGCATCTAAAATTTTTAAATCATACGATATTGAAGTGAAAAGATTATTCACATCATAAATTTTATGGCCCTTATTGGGCCCTCTCTCTTATAAATAATTATCTAAAATTGTTGCAACTATTTACTATTTATGTTTATATTAGTCGGTAATAAATACAGTTTTTAAATTTCATGTACAAAAAGGTGGCTTTTAAAATAAAATGCATTTTCTTTGAAATTTTACTTGAAGTACATCACATTGTTAGAAAATCTTTATTTCCAAGCATCTTATAGACTGAGAGAGATGCTCTACAATTAGGCCAACGTAAAGTCAAGGTTTCATCAACGACAGCACAAGTGCTCCCTACGACAGTCTTAATAAAATTTCGCTAGGTCATATTAAGTAAATTACTCCTTTTCAGTTTTCAAAAGGAATTCTTTACTCAATGTTAAGAGAAATTGCGATATAAATTCTAATAGGACCAAGTTTGAAAGCACTGTTCTAAAAATAAATCCCCGCTCTTCAAATTTTGGTACGTCTATATCATGCAATATATTACAATGGAGCCAAGATTCTGCTCGGCGTCGCTGAAATCGCGGGATTACTTAAGTAATACGTTGGGCTAAAGGAAATCATATTCGCTCTAAATTTTTATGAATATTGGCATGTGCTAGGTGATTATTATAAAAATTCAAAAATTGTGACAATGGCAAAGTAAAACATGATACAAATAATCGAGAATGCATATAGTTTTCAAAGATTAAAATCAGCGTTTAATATGAAAATTAAAAAATATTGGCAAACAATTCTCGGAATTTGTCTGGGTGAAAATTTGACAGGCTGCTTAGGTCGGCTGCGCGCGCACCACTCCGCCATCTTGAATTTCTTAGCTACTCCCGTGGCACTGTGTGGAAGCTTGCAGGACGTAGATAACAGCTGCGAGCGCGAAACACGCCACAACCCAGCCTAGGGTTGTGACTAAAACAAAAGATTTCAGTTCATTGAATATAGACGCCTACCTAGATCAGGAGTAGACCTCACGAAAACCAGTAGCAGTTTAATATTTTATGAGTGTTGAGGGTGTAGCGAAGTGAGTTACGAAATAGTATCGATTTTGCACAAGCTAAACCAGCAAAATTATTAGCTCTTGTGTTCCTTACTGTGTTCGTCTAGATATTTCGAGAGGATTTACAAAGTGGCTTAGTAACGTGAAAAGTAAGGAGAAAGACGAAGAAATCGATAAACGCGTAAAACTCTGGCACTCGCTCCCGTTGCGTGATGCGAATGTGAAAACGAGACGGCTGTAGTCGCCTTGCTACGGTTACATCGCTGAAAGTCACTTAAGCTATAAAATCTACAAATATTGATTCCACCTCTTCGATTTTCCATATAAATTAAGGTGAGTTGCTTCTGATTAAATTTTTTTTTTATAATACCGTATTCGACACCGAAACTCATATCACTATATTGTATAATTTTATATACTTCGATCGTAGTACAATATTTTCTTTATTTTAACTGTTTATAATCTACGTGAACAGCATTTGAATTTCAAAAATATTAAAATTAAATTGAATACAAATTTTAAACATCAATTAAATATTTGTAGCTCTTAAGAAAGCATTAGATCTTCATCTCTTCCCCATCCCTAAGAGCGTGATAAGGCTTACGTAGTTTTTTTAAAACCACGAAGAGATCTTATACATAATTGTACTTACTTACTTATATACAGGGCTTGACCTACATATAAGAATATAGGTATATGTGTTGTGAAATGAAATTTCATTAAGGTCATATCTGCAACAAGAAATGGAACAGCTAAAAAACAGCCTTACAAAAATTGAGAAACATTACAGCTGGCCAGCAACTGACAACAATAATTAAAAAGATATGAACTTTTAACTTAAAAATTTAGAATATAAATTTAAAAAAGATGTGCCCATTTGATCAATACATTGAGAATTGTAGCCACCTACGCAATTTGGGGATGAACCCGCGCAGTTAAGAAAATTGATTATTTCCTAATGCTCCAGTTTGTGGCGACAACACAGTGTGCTGTTTTTGTCAAATATAACGATATCGTGTAGGATGTCACCTACTCGTATTATCTGAAACCGTTTTGTTTTACTCGATCAATCGGAAAAAAACTCCGTGGCCTGCTAAGTGAAAACCTACTTTGTGGCACATACATTAAAACGAATTTTTATTCGAATGTTCACAGCTGATAAGTTGTTTAACATTGTTAAGCCACAGTACGCTTAAATGTAAGCTCATTTGAATGTTATCGCTATTGTAATAAAGCCGATTTTGGCTTCGTCACTTTCCAGATGGGAAATGTATAATGCATAATAGTGCCATTCGTTTGTTAAAAACGGGTAGCACTTACAAAGGAGCGCACAGTATTCAGTTCAAATACAATGGTGTTTATAATACTTTAGAGACATGGATAAAGAGAAAAGAAAGGAAACAAACGCTGATGTAACATAAATATGCTTACAATTAATTCTTTATTACATTTTTATGTATCGGTCTGTTTCATTGTGTTGTTATAAATGACATGTTAAATATATGGAGGATTAATTTTTTAATTATTTGCAGATGGCCGGTGGAGGTGATCCGAAATGGCAAAAGGACGCAGCAGACCAGAACTTCGATTACATGTTCAAACTTCTCATCATAGGAAACAGTTCTGTCGGGAAAACTAGGTAAAATTATGATTAAAACGTATCACTCATTTCTTTTTCCCTCAATAGGAGATCGAGAAAATGAATTTGCCGCTCCGAATGCCTTCATAATTGCATTTGTGTGTCGACGAATAGGGATTTAGTAATCGCAAGCTATCGATCCGCGCTATCAACGACAGAACACTTCACACAATAACCCAGTATTGTTGATCTTTCAGTTTCCTATTCCGCTACGCCGATGACTCTTTCACTTCAGCTTTCGTGTCCACCGTCGGCATTGACTTCAAGGTCAAAACAGTCTTCCGTCATGACAAACGCGTCAAACTTCAGATATGGGTACGTACACAGTATCGATCCTTCGAGAACAAATTGTTACGTTTGATATACAATATGTTCTTAAGATTGTCTCGTACATGTAAATTTGTATGTCGATGTCTTAATTAACTTTATGGACACAACTTACCTTTTGCTGGCTGTCTATGTCGGTGACAATTAATATTATTGTAAATATGTAATCGATAATACATTTACAATTAGTCATCTTTACTTGACCACAATATATTTTTTAAAGAATTCAAACAGAATAACTTACGCTTTTTGCATTTTGTTTTTAGCAATGGTATAATTGCAAAATTGTCTAGTCATTTATATGATATATAAAATAATATGCTTTAAAAACATTATGTATTGTAAACGCAGATTTATATGTGGTATGTTTATCTAAACAGGATACAGCTGGCCAAGAACGCTATCGTACCATCACGACAGCATACTATAGGGGTGCTATGGGCTTCATCTTGATGTACGACATCACTAACGAGGAAAGCTTCAACAGCGTGCAGGACTGGTAACTTACTTAATACACATCTAAATATGTACTCTATCAGAAAATAATTCAGAACTGCATCTCCTACTTGACATATATTATAATAGCATTCTTACCTCCCTATTGGATGTTTTTGCGGTTTGAGGTTCGATTTAAAAATTCATTAATTTTCGTGACTGTACCTACACCCCAAGTGGACTTTATTTGTACTTATTTTACATCTAAAATATGTACACTATAAATTAACATTCATCACTTTTCACTTATAAATGTGTTTATAAAAAAACTTTCATAATAAATAATTAACGTTCTATTCTAAACACCTGCGCCCATAAATTCCAGGGTGACACAAATCAAGACATATTCCTGGGACAACGCTCAGGTGATACTGGTCGGTAACAAATGCGATATGGAGGAAGAACGCGTTGTGAGCCAGGAGCGCGGTAAGCAGCTCGCTGACCAGCTTGGCGTGGAGTTCTACGAGACCAGCGCTAAGGAAAACATATATGTCAAGGTGAGTTCATCAGTAGATGGAGTGAACTTGGAACATATGTATCTCAAGTAGTAATTTCTAAACGATGGCTTTTAGCATAAACGGTTCATACCAGTAAGATTCAATGTCGACTAAATGCTTACTACTACTTAGTTTACTCGCCAATTTTGTTTTAACTTGTACTTTATGTGGTCCAAAATATCAATGTATCAAAGCTCAACAATTCAACGCTGCATTTCACAAGCCATCATATATCATGTTAATGCAATTCATGTAAAATATAGCTAAACCTTAGATAAATCATGTGGAAACTGAAAAAATACGTTGCAAACAATATTTTATTTTTAGAAAATCAAGCACCTTATTGTGGAAAACAAATACATTCCAAACGTTACTGCGTCTTTGAATATATCAACTATATTATAACTATTTCATTTATGTTACAATATTTTCAACCAAGTCAGAAACATCATTTTAAACATTGTTTTCGCTGTAACCCGTTCATTTTGGGCACAACCAGCCTCCATCGCATTATAGAGACCTGATTGGCTGAACTCGAGCCTTTTCACCCTAATCAAAATACACCTAGGAAAAATACTCATTTATTAATAGTCAGTATTTTATACATAAACTTTGAAATTTTTGGTATCCAAAATCGTCATAAATTAAATAAGATATCTACGCGTAGTTCGTTACATGGCAAGAGTAAAAATGTACGTAAATGTACGCAAAAGTAAAAATGTTATGTAAAAATGCGTTATTTATTTTTATCGAGAATTTTTTCTGCTAAGAATATATTAATATAAAACTTTTGTTGCAGACGGTGTTCGAGCGCTTGGTGGACATAATCTGCGACAAAATGTCGGAGAGCCTGGACTCGGAGCCGGCCGCGCTGGCGGGCGGCGCGCGCGGCCAGCGCCTCACCGAGCAGCCGCAGGGCACCAACAACCCCAACTGCAACTGTTAGACGAACGGTTTCCATAGCTTTGTCCAATTTTGTTCTTGAAAATACTGGATATAACTACACTTCCTCGTATTTACGCGACTTGATGTACGCGCGTCTACTTTCTCGAGAATATTCTTGTAATAGTTGAAACGTTAAATATTCTACAATCCGGACAAGATGAGAAGGACGCAGCCAGTATATTCAAAAGTTTCCTTATTCTTGTGAAAACTTTGGCTTAACCGAACTATTTTGTATTTAATTTTATATTTTGAGTCAAGTTCCTTTATATTTAGTCGAATGTATACTTTGTGACTATTCAATGAACCTCACGTTAGCAAATCTAACTGTATACTTATGTAAGTATATGCAAATCGCAGATACTACCATGAAATCGGACACTAATCTATGTTTTTAAATTGCATCCTTATATTTAAATTTAAACGTAGATTTATTTATCATCCATTATATCGTAAATTAGGAAAATTGAAAATAAATATATTGAAATATTGTTGAAATTTGTGTAACAATAATGGAAAAATATGTATTAGTATTATTAATTTAGATGTTAGGTAGCGTCTATATATTTGGAGCTGGAGTAGGGATCTGATACTTCTGTAGGTGTTAATACTTTATTGTAAAACTTTGAGTCTTTGTTCAATTTTATTTGCCTTAAGAATCTATTATATTCATTCCGATATGAACGCCTGGAACGTCTTTTTTATATTCATATACTTAGTAAAAATTATTAAAGGCTATTTTGTTGTTAATTGTATAAAAAAATTATATTTTGTTGGATAGCATGATAATTTTGCGCATCAAAAGCGTACGATCGTGAAAATGTAATGATGTTTGCAAAGAAATAGACTTCGGAAGTCGGACCAAAGTCAAATTTCAACTTTATTTAGAAAAAGTTTTTACAGAAGCGCAAAATATTTTTAGACATAATTTAAATACGTGTAATTCTGGTATTTTATAACAATTTTTAATTAGTTGATTTCATTTTTGATTTGCTTCTTATAAATTAGGTGTAATGAGTGTTGCTACATCTATATTGGACAAAGAGATGGTAATGCCAGAGAGTGTAGAATGGCAGTTCGGAATTTTAATCACTTTACGAAATATGCACTGCAATTAATGGAATAGTCAGTCAAAACATTGCACTCCAAATATAAAAATGTACAATGAACTCTACGTACCTTAGCAAAAATTGTATCAATGGTATCCTATCCGTTATATAATAGAATTAGTGCGTTGTATGCCAAATATTGCAAAATAAAGAGCGAATAAAATATTGTATCCATTAATGCAATAATCATATATTTATATGATACACAAGATGCAAAACCACTTACAATACCCGGAAAAAAAAACAAATATTAATGACTCAAGATCGAATGGAAGCTCAAAGGTGAATGATTAAACTCGTTCTTTATTATAAATATGCTCGTTGATTGTTTATGCAGGCTACATACAACGACTCGACCGGACTATTCTTTCTCAATGAAGAATCGAATGACGGTCAACACCTAATATTCATGTACATAATTATTCTAACAAATACATCCTTGATTTTTCAATGATTAGAATAGTATATGTGCAGTGTTGAAATAAAACGTAGTGAATGTGCTCGATGTACGATGCGCTCGCCTTCTTTTAGACGTACTATCTGTAACTTATGGTGTTACTAGTGCTCTATGTTGAATGTAGAGTTCGTTGCTTCGTATTAAATGATGTCGAATTGGTCAATGTTATTATAAAATGTTATCCTTTGACGTTACAGCATACATTTTTGAGTATTATTGGTGTTATATTTGATGTGTTTAACAACGCGTATCATGGTATCACGGTATCATGAGTATGCTTCGACGCGTCAGCCCGCGGGTACATTGTCGGTCGGTTATTCCGTAGTAAGTAGCTGAATAACTTTAGTGTAAATACGTTTCAGCGCTGTATAAAACAACTGTAAAGTACTATATATCTACTTAATAAATCTGTTTGTATTGTTGTTACCTACTATGCTGTATGATTAAGTAATTATAGGTGGTTTATTAAAACACAGTTTTGATTATGTAATATTTATATATATACTATTGTAAAACCTTAAAGCTGTCACGTTGCATTTAGTTGCATACGTTTTTCTAGTGTCCATTACGTTCCTATACACGAATAGGATTGGGCTATTTCTATCTGTAGAAGACAATACGATTTATATCGAATTCCGTTGAAACTGAGCACATTATTTTTTTAGAATCTAATACTAAGTACGTTAGCTGATATCTTCGTGGCATCTATTAGTGGATTGTAAACATATATATGTACGTAATTAAATTATTTAAAAACTAAGTATATTGTTAATTTTAAATTATTGCTCTAAGCGACGCTATGTCATTGAAATGCTGTTCAAATAATCTGAAATCACAATTATTGAAATAAATGTTATAGACTTATTGAAATATCTTATAGGATAATAATTTTGTCTTCAAAAGTATACCAGTGAATGTAACGGTTATAAATTATGTGTCCGCGTCATTTCTATATGTACGAGTACAAAAGTGGCTATCGTACCATTATGTACTGTTCTATGTGAATAGTTTACCGAGACAGTCGCGAACAATAGCCATTGAACGGTTGTATGTCAATTGAAAATATCAATGACATACGAAGCTTCGTCACACAAGCCAATGATTTAACGGTACACGTAGATGTGGATTGTAAAAGTAGGATGTATCGTAGCGGAGCGGATACCCACGTGGGTGTCCCTTTAGAAGGACTAAAGGACGCATATCGTAGTGATTGGCTTAGATAGAAATATATTCTGTTTAGACAAATGTCAACGTGTTTATATATTCAATGAAATAATCTGATCGCATTGGAAATTCTAACCAACGACTCTGTTGAGTTTACTGCAGTATTTGTTCGCTTACAAGCTTCAGCTCACTCTACGGCAAATATGAATGTAATCAACTAGCTGTATCCATTAATGTACGTTAATATTTGTTGTGTGTTAATAAAATTATTTAAAAGATAAAACCGTGTAAAGTATTTACGGATATAATATACGTATATATAATGTCATGTTCTTTTAATAGCCCATCTACGATATGCTGATTCCTAAAGAGACATTCAAGCTAATACATTCATAATTAAATAAATTTATCGTCATTTTATATATTTATTTATTTATATATACTTAGTCTGGCCATAAATACTGTTATAATTAAAAATAAACAAAATATTACTTTTGAATTTGGGATCTGCGATTTTTATATGATTGTTCATTGTGTTTTCTTATTTTCGCGCCAATTTATTGTAAAATATTTTGTGATATTAAAATGGAGTGGGATAATAAGGAGAACCCAATCGCTGTGATTGCATTACATAAAGTAGGTATGGAGCCAAACACAATTTTTAAAATCCTCCATACGCTTGGTATTAGTCAAATGTTTGTGTACAAATTCAAATTCAAAAGTTTTTATTCATTGTAAGGTATATAAATACACTTAATGAACGTCATGACATATCTTATCC
>DWED01000064.1:0-16065 GCA_018245795.1 Protelbella ruficauda | reverse complement strand
TTTGGGCCTCCTTCGGCACCTGTATCCACTAAAAATTGCATGTGCACTGAGCACACATTGCACTGTGGGGCACGTTTAACTAGCTCATATCACACTGCACATCTGAGACGTCACTTCCATCGATTAGTCTCATTATATAGCCCACATATTAAATACATTTTCTTTCAGAATGAGTCTTGTCTAAACAATTTACGAAAGAAAGTAATCCGTGAATTGCTTTAGATAGGATATATAAATACTATTCCGTGAAAGACATACTAAAATATAAAGCGAAATAATAGTATACGCACTTTAAAAATAACAGTGTCGCAAATTGTTCAAAGAATTGAATTCTCTTGTTAGTGCTGAATTGCCTGATCAATGATGCGGGGGAAAAGTGCAATTCGAAGCTGCCGCTCGAAGAATAATACGCAGACAATTCCGTACCAACGATGCTATATTGTTAGTGATACTGGGTGAAGTGTCACCTTGGACGATGAACGAATAAAATTTTTACGACATGTCAAAGGGTAAGAATACTGGGAGACAATAAGAATGTTGCCAGAAGATCAAATTATGTAATACTGTTATACAGTATTTGTATACAAGCCATTCGTAATTAAAGCGTATTATATGATAAAGGTGGCGGACATAAATTCATTAGCTTGCTCGCTCCCTTCAAAATTCAATTGTTATATTGAAAAAGTTATATACGAGTACATAGGTTGGATTAATACGTTTTGTATGTTAATTATTCAGGACATTAGTACACATATTTAGGACAATATTATACATACTTAGGGCGCCATTAGACATATTTAGGGCACTATTATACATTGTATTTAGAGCACAGACTTAGGTTCTTATCAGGCACGAATAATAGTTTCGCTTATAGCGTGGAAATGTTTCATTTTGTCTTTCGTATATTGGCGCTGGAACAGATTTACGGTACACGACAATTTCGTATGAATGTGCTGTATTGTTAGATGGAACATCTAATCTACGGATACGATAGTTTTCATCTATATTTTGTATTGCAGTATTTTGATATAACGTATAATAGATTACTTCAAAACTCATTGTTAAAGTTTAGTTTGGCTCGCATCACACCGATTGCCGCTGCAAATTGCATTGTGGTAACGATATTGTCGAAGTTCCCATTGACCAGCATTAAAGCTATTCTTGTTGAACATTTTGTTTTCGATATCAAGTCTAACGGCTTGTAATAAGCGATATACTGAAGCTAAAGTGTAACATTGCTTTGGCCACTTTGTGCTCTTTGTAGGACACGCTATAAATACTGTATGCTGTTCATTACGACGGTGACGAGAATTTCATTTATCCGAGCGACACATGACACATCATTTTTCTGTCATAATTGCTCTCAATTTTAATAATAGCTCAAGTTTTCAAATGCTAGATTTCGGCTAGTCATGCTTCGCACTTTATTACTTAACGATTCAGTCTCTTCATCACCTACAAATTAAGCCGAGTTTTTTCAGTAGAGTTTCATCTGATTCTATAGATTTGCATGAATTTTAGTATAGGTTTAGTTTGAATATGATTTAAGTGATTTTTTGGAATATTTTTAAATATTAATTACATTGCGATTACATATATGTTATATTAATATTCTTTTGACATGTCTTATTACATACATTATAAATATAAGATAAAAAAGGGCAAACGACCAGTTACAAGTTTGGAAGAAACCTTGAAGCGGACTATAGTAACAACGCCGTTGATTAGTTAGGTCGCATAAGGACAGTTAGGACATGTTAACGTGTTACAATTATATTGAGTAGGTGCTGTATAAAGCTCCAATGTTGGTCGCAGACATGTTGCTGCTGTAACACTTAGATGATTGATGTTTCACAATATCTAAATTGTGGCTAAATGGCCATCTAGCAAAAACGGAAAACGCTAAATACGCTAATAGTGATGAACGCATGGCCCTACAAATTTAAGCGATTTGCGGTCATCAAATAAATTGCTTCAGCGAATGCTTGAACAATTAATCTAGTGTAACCCATTCCTATAAATCGCTAACGGTCAACCTTATTGTGAATTTGCATCAGTGTGACACAACAAACATGTGAAGTATATGTCCATATTTGAAGATAAGTACAAATGGCAAGAATCAAAAGACGCAAGACAACGTATCGCTCACCGGCAAACCATGCGCAATAACTAAAGAACAAAATTGAAGTACAATCATATCAATGACACATTTCCTTACATTTGTGACCGTAATAAAGTTTTATTTTATACATTTTTCCATTGTTACCGCGCGCGTGTAAAATATGAAACGAGCTTCTTTCTGACTTATTCCCGAAGCGTTATGAAATGGGGCTCATCAAGAAAGGGGCAAAAAGAGCTTTCCTTCCAAACTGACAATGTATTTTCCTTTCTGCCGGTGTTGCAAATGCTCATAGTCGACGGTTATCACTTATTACTACGCGGCGCATCTATTTAATTGTTAGTTATATTATTTCGTTACAAAATGATAACCCTGAATAACAAAATTTTCAGCTACCTAGCTACACGTACATCTATACATTCCACCGCCTTTAATCAACATCATCATTATAGCCGTAAAACAGAATAGTACAATTTCAACTGTTGACCAAAAACCTTCGCTAACTCACCATCAGACCGTCGCACGGACGATAAGCGCGGTACAATCGCCTCCTTTATTCCGTAAGCTCATTCGTATTACTGCAATCAAATAAGAGAACACCGAAAACCTCTTAGTACGCCATAACGCTTAGCAATTGAACG
The DNA here is from genome assembly GCA_018245795.1 of Protelbella ruficauda. Classification (NCBI taxonomy): domain Eukaryota; kingdom Metazoa; phylum Arthropoda; class Insecta; order Lepidoptera; family Hesperiidae; genus Protelbella; species Protelbella ruficauda. The sequence continues at coordinate 13,305 of DWED01000064.1, read as the reverse complement.
TTAATGAACCGTTCTTCTATTCAGAGAAAGGCCTTTGACTGTGTCACGACAATCGAAGTGCTCAACTCCACCAGAACATCTACGTTGCCAATATTATAAAGCGAATGACGGATCTCCTGTCTTGTAACCGAAAACTTATTGGAATTCTTGTCATTTCGAAACCACTTTACAGCGTTGTAAATTCGGCCGTGGAGAACCGGAGATACCTCGTGGCACTCTGAAACTGACTATATTTATTTAAACACAAAACAACATTCTGTCTTTAGTCTTTTCTCTCTGCAAAATGTTCCTCCAGTTGAACACTTCCGATAGAGAGGAGGCTCTGTAGTAATGTGGATGATCCTCTTTATACACCAGATTAGCTCACTGTGTTAGTACCCGACTTCGCTGTAGGTATTGCCAGAACACTCCAAGATTGAACTAGTTGACTTCAGATAGTTGCTGATACGCTACATAACAGGATTTTTTCTAAGCGTGCGTCTGCAAGACCTACTGATGTTCGTTTATGGTAAAATAAAAAAATATGTTTTGTGAACTGTGTAGCTTTAACTAGTTATCTACCCCATTTTATGAGCTAGTACTCCTTCTCCTTCATTAAGATATTTTACTTCTTCTAGGTACTATTTAAAATTTAAACATTGAAAAATTTTATTTAAAAACTGTAAGAAACGAGTTGCAACGGCCTCTGTATTAAGTTGTAAACCCTGCGTTATTGGGTGCCCCACTCATCCAGAAGGACAAATTATAAAATTAATAATGTACACGTACTATGATATGTTAATGAATAAATAATGCCTTAAATATCAATGGTTACCTACTAATAAAAACGAATTCTGCGAAAATGATAAGTACGCAAGCCTCGGCCATGTTTCTTCTGAAAAGCCCCCTGCGGTAAGATTGCGCGGAACAGGTCGCTCTGCTAGCGATAAGTCTGCCTATTGTTCTTACTCTACATTTTCTTTCCTTTGTGCTATGTCTTTCTCTATGTGGCGTGACAATTTCACGTTTTATGTATTGTCCGCCTGTAACGTTGCATATATTTTAAATTTTTTGGTAACTTTAGGACTCAAGTATAATAAAGAAAAAATTAAAAACCATTGTTAATAAACTTATAATGAGTATTCGATAATCATCGATGCATGTCTGTATGTGACTTTTATACTGATGTGTGATAATTTCCAAGTAACTTTAGCTCAATTAGTTTATCATAGTCATCAACCGCTGCTTGCTCAGTCCACTGCTGGACAAGGACCTAACCCGAGGAGTTTGGCCTGTCATTCCACGCAGGCCATACGTGATAGATCAATATATGTATGGTATTTATTATTAATATAATATTTACAAACGACAAAGTTTTTAGCCGTCATCATTTTACTATAGCTATCCGTAGCAAACAAAAACCGACCGACCATATTTCCATAGTAATTTCTATTTTTAATACATGTGTTGGAATGTTTAACGTTTAATGTTTAACGATTTCAGGAATCAACCGGTTTATTTGCAAATCCACAGTTTTTATATCAGTTTATCCCTAATGGACATAAAAAAAATGTGATGGATAGTAACATAGGTATATATTTATACAAGGTAAATTTAACAGTTGCGTAAGTTTAATGAATACTGTTAAACGAACCAGTTTTATTAGTGGAAGCTTAAAATATGTAAATATGAGTATAGATTCGAATAAGCAGTTAGAGCTTAAAAATTTATATTTAGCACTCCTACTTCGGCGGCTTAGGATTCAAATTCTGGCATAAACATTCGGGTTTACAAATTCATGTACGTTTTCTCAAATTTTATATCGCTATTTATAACGACTAAGGAACCTGCCTGCGTGCGAGGATAACGTTCGAATCTATCAATAAGACATCGTGGTGGACTACGGCCATAACGGTTCTTATACGGAAAAAAGACCCGCATTAAGCAACAGACGAATTACAGAATCGATGACGAAGATAACATATAATAAAAATTCTATTGAATTTATTGACTTTAAAAAACTTAAATGCTTAACCACCGTATGATCTTTCTGCGACCGCTAAAACTCGGTTACTGCTTAAAGCGGGCTTTAACTTTCCGAGCGTTTTCATTGAAATTCTTCAACATTTCAACTTCAGTACTATCTCTGTAATGTGCCAGTTCATCAGTTCTCCATGTGTGTAATCGAACATTTTCACTTTGAAAGAACTTTAATTTTGTAAACTATTTCCTAATATTTTATATGCGGTTTATTCAAATAAGTTTCCTTGTAACGCATTTGAGAGAAGAAAACATATCAAACAATATAACATATGTAGATTTAACATAGGTATGTATAATGTAAAGAAACGTGATATCACGCTTGTAATTCCCGAAGGGGTAGCCAGAGGAGTGTAGTACATTCCCACGTGTCACTTATCAAAAAATAAAGTACAATATGTAATAACCTAAACATAGAAGGCTATATTAGTATATTGTCTAATGACGTAAACGGATGAGAATGGCTTCACAAACTTACAAACAAAAAAGAAAGTTTAACAAAATCAAAACGTGATCTAAATCACTTGGGAAAATATTCAAAGGGAAAACGCAGCGTAAACAGGCGACAGTCTCTTCTATAACAATATGTCGAAGTTAATCTGAGTATAAAAGGGACACAAAAATTGAGAGTTCCTGCCAAGACGAATTAGGAGCCACTTGATTTTCTTACGAAATTGAGCTGTTTAAGGCTCAAATATATACATTTATTTAAAATCTCTTCAGTAGAATCCAGATACCAATTATTAGCATAATCCAGAAACAGATGAATCGGAGCTGGTGTCTTTAACCTTCATTCATAATATCAGGATATGAAATCTTATTACGCTCTTTACTCTACCTTTTATATAAGGCAAAGAAATAAGATAATTGTTAATTATGTTCTTAGATAACTGCCAAAAGTCGGTTACAAGTTGAAAAGGTATTCAAGGTTCCGTAGCTTCTTTCATTCGAATTCTTGAGCGCTCGGTTTCAATGCTATCTCTACAATTTGCCAGTTTATCGGTTTTGAAAAGCTCTACCTACTCCAATAATTCCTCTCGCTTAGAACGTTATGGTTCCACTGAAATATTTTCTGCTAAGGCTTTTTAACGGTTCAAGAAATAAACGAAAGTCTTTCTGATTTTCGGATAATGTTCTAAAAATTTAAGTGCTATTAGGGACTGAAGTGAAAAGGTGTTTTACTATAGATGTGAAATGGAAACATTGGTGAATAACTGAACTTATAGTCCATAGTTGTTAAGGTTAACTATTACCATCATAGTAGTAACAATTAACATCCAAGGACTGCTTAATGTCTTACCTTAGCATTAGAAGCACCGAAAGCTGATGAATTATAATTTTAACGATTTACATTGGTAGTTCATTAAGTGTATATATACGAGTATACCGAAAGCAGGATGAATGTACAAAGATAATTTTAATGTAGAATTAGCATGTCAGACCTGTATTCTATCATTTGACATTCGATCTTCTACCTATCCTGTAGGGGACCTGACGTAATGACGTATTAGTAACCCTATAATAAATTAAAGTGTAATAACGTACATGAATATAAATAGGCTAATAGTTCCACTAGCGATCATCGATATACCGCTGCTATGATTGCTTCATAGTATATATCGATTGTGACACGTCAGAGCGGCTAAACATGAGCAGTTCATTCAGGTAATAGGCGGTGTCGTACAGTTAGTAATTTCCTTGTTCAGCTTAAATTAAAAGCTGTTTGCATCAAGGCATTAGTTACTCACGGAGTCACACCGCAAGCCCGCCCGAGTCACGACACTTTAGTTACAGAACATATCGAGAAAACAATATCTTTGTTGCTTGTTGATTTTCTAATTACGTTCCTCATTTGATGGTTGCCAGTGAGGATTCAATTGGTCGTTCTTAGACTGAAAGAAAACAATTTTTGTTTCATTAATTCTAACGCGTATTTAAGTTGCGAATGCCCAACGGATACTGCATCAGTGTGGTGGAGGGAGTAATATTTTTTTCAAAATGACAGAGTTTCAAAACTAGTACTTGGCAGAAAAATAGCCGCTGCCGCTTACGTGCGTCTTCCACTAAGCTTATATAGCCCAGCCGTAAGTAATACTCGTCATTAGCACTCCGATACTTTTTTCGGTGGGAATCGAACCCATAACCCTCAGGTCTGCAGTCAGGTTCACTAACCAATGTACCGGTGCGCCAGCAAATTAGGCGCTACAAAATGCGTACCACTTAGATAACGCTTAAGCGAACAATTTTATTAAACTACTCAACATGTCTTCTTTCATTGTGAAATAAATATCTATGATTTCCTGTAATCAAAGTACAGTACAGGCTCTCCTAACGTAAATAAACATAGAAGGTAAAGGTTTTCAAAGTCTCTGTGTCAGAAAAAGTTTTTTTTTCAAATAGCCCCATTGCTTTAGTATTGCTTGCAAAAGATATTTAAGCCTTCGCTTCACTTGACAAATGAGTATCTGTAGCCCACCGACATATGTAGCTTCGTTACATCGTTTCCAAACAACAAAATCATCTGGGAAATGAATAATGTAAACATAATTGGAATACACTTCCAAATGGCGACCACAATGAATATCGTTTACTGTAATAACCAATGATAACAATTAACGTTTGGTCGGAATTTTGTGCGTTATTGAAAATTAATTTTGGCGAATTCATATAAAAGCAATTAAGAAAGTATTTGAACCACACACCGCACGAGTCCTTTCACACAGCGAACGTAAACCGAAAACAATAGCTTTGTTCCTGTTCAGTTACCTTTCAAATGGTATTGTTCATTTAATGTTTGTGAAGTAATATGATTATTAACTCCGCTTGAACGTAGAGATTAATGTCATGATTGCTGGCATTCTGTAATTCATATCATTGTTGCTAGAAGATCACAAATATTTCTGAATTTTTACATAAATTTGATGGTATTGCTGCATCATCCTTATCATCACTCAGCCTTTAATTGTTCCATAGGTGGATTTACATCTACTTTCAGAATGAGAATCACACTGTTTGATGTCGCTTACACACTCTTCATAATGTACTTAGCGTAGTGCATTGGTATTATTTTGTGAAACCCCTTGTCAATATGTAGTTACGTTACAGTTATTTAGTAATTTTCCGCTCTTGTATAAAGTATGGTACACCCCACAGCCAACGAGTGTTTCGCGCCAAAACAGAGCATTTTCTGGTATTCGGCAACTTCTACTTGTAAAGACTATTTGTCCGTGTTTAATCGTAATTCTCTAAGGGCGACTTAAAATAAACGATGTAAAATTTTGAAGCCATTGTGTTATTTGGCTGAAATATTATAATTTTCTTGCAGTATGGAAACCAATAGGATCTGTATTACACTAAGACATGAATATCTCCATTTTTAGATAGCTCCAAATAGAGCACAGCGGCACTTAACGACATTTGGTCACCAACGAAAAAATAGTCTAAGCCTTAACGTATGCAATCACTTAGACATATCCTCGCATATAATATGAAATCAATGTTCGTCTTCAATAATTTAATCAAGTTCATAATTGGGTCATTTATTTTGTTTACAACAAGTACAAACTACTTTTAATAGAAGATACTATATGTTGGACTCGGCAGGTTGAACGGACACCTATTAATGAATATGTTATAATACAGCGGTTCTCAAACATGCATTATGGCTATAAGCTCACCACCTATTCGATGCGACGTAAACGTGACGTGGGAGTGTACTACACTACTGCCTACCTCTTCGGGGATTACAGGCGTGATGTTACGTACGTATAAACATGCATGTAGGTGTAATAAGTATTTATTTTAGATTTCCGTAAAGACAGTACTTTACTATTCAACAGCCATTAGTCGTGCTCTTCCCTTTTATTCCTACGCCACAGTGCTTATTAACATAGCGCACTTGTCTTTGCCGTAGTAACTTGGAAATGTCAAAACATTTAAATAAGACAATTAATAACAACATAATATCATTGGACAACTCAAATACGTTCATCCGACCCTAAACTAGGCAGAGCCTCTGTCGTGGTGACTAAGCAGGTTCTAACCGTTCATATTATTATATGATATAAAATTACGTTATATTTTTTTACATTTGTACTTATATATATAGAAAACATGAGAACAAAACACCTAAATGAAGATTGTGATCTGAAGGCTAATCAATTAGAACTTAAGTACCGTGACTTTGAACATAAAAATACACCAGGAGGGTTATTTAGTCAAGTTTTCCGATTACTTTACAAAACGTTTGTTTATACGAAACTGCTGTCTTACACGAGCATACAAAAACTCCCTATCTCAATGGCGATAACGTGTCGCAGACTGTTATTTCAGACTTAGGGCAAGTGATTGTCATTTATCTTACATCCATAGTTCCTACCTAAACAACCAGCTATCAACGAAAACCAGACCTTAAGAAGTCGGAATAACGGTAATAATGGAGTGATAAAGAGAGAAGTGTTGAGGAATGACGCTATGAAAGTACGATACGCTTGAACAACTCACAAAGCAACGGTTTCTGATGACATTGAGAGCAAGTGATTTATCAGCTTTGGTGAAAAATGTAGCAGATGTTTGCGGTTTAATTCCTCGAAGGTGAGGCGTCAGAAAATCAAGATAACACATCAATCAAAGTTCCTCTTCAAATAAGATACAATTGTGCAGATTCTTTTGATGGATAATCATCCGTGTCAGGGGGAGAAAGAATACATACCCTGACCCCATGCCGGGATGCAAGGGTGTCGTAAGAGGCGACTAAACCCGGCGCTCGCTCGGTGGTAAGGTCCTTATATCCTTAAGGGACCTGCCTGGCTGGCGACCACCCTCAGGCCGAAGTCTACCGCTAAACGATTTGCGGTCGTGTTCCGGTTGTGCGCCTGAGAGCCAGTATATCCCGTCATCCCACCTTTCCACTCCTTATTTTGATACTTCTGTCTGCGTGACCCTGGGTCCGGTGGACTTTAAAGTCACCATTGCTGTTTTCGGGGCGTGGGATATTGGCACGGGGGCCAGGGAGACCCGGTGAAACGGCTGACCGCTGGCCGCCCGCCGGTCAGTTGGGGACCCGAACCCAGGTAACGCTTTTTAACCTCTGGCCTGGGAGGCTGTCCCGCCAACCGGCGAAAAGTCCTGTTGCATGGTTGCCGTGCCGGAGTAAGAGACCGGAGTGGTACCCGGTAGCCGTGCACAGGGGGGACCGGGGGCCCTTCCGTCCCCCGTGCCAGTAACCCACATCACCTCGATCAGAATGGTGTCCCGAAGTTCACGCCTTGACTTGGGGAACGTGTATAGAATGTCAAAATCCTTTCTTATTCCCTCTAATGCGTTTTCTTATGGGCAGACACAAAAAGAGAAAGAGTTTTTCAGCGGCCATCCCTACCACATTAAATGTGGATATGTGCAACATCCGGGGACTTCATTCCAATCTGAATGCCGTCCACTACCACCTAGAGACGGCAAAGCCGGCTTTGCTCTTTTTGACGGAGACACAAATTTCGACTCCGGACGACACATCCTATCTGCACTACCCCGGGTACAAATTAGAGCACGCCTTTAGGCGTCGTGCTGGGGTATGTGTATTTGTCCGGGATGATATTTGTTGTCAACGGTTGAGCTGCCTTGAAGACAAGGACCTATCAGTCCTGTGGGCGCGTGTAGACATTCGGGGTAGTAGCCGAGTTTACGCGTGCCTATATAGGTCCTATAGTGGGGACGCGGAGACAGCTCGATTATTCGAGCACGTCCAGGAGACGTCTGACAGAGTGCTGAAGCGATGTCCCTCGGCAGAGCTGGTGGTTCTACGTGACTTCCGTGAAAGGCCATAGCGCAAAGAAACTGCTTATCTGAAAAAGTCACTGTTGCAGAGATTATTTCGTATTTTAATTGTAAACACAGATTGTATCAAAAGTTCAAATGCAATTTCACAAACGTTAAATACCAATGAAGTATATTTTAGGCCGACGCGCCCAACATCCGCTACTGTAATATTTCATGTTGGTAAAACCAGAGCTGGGAGTTGTAGGGGACCGGGCCAAAATAAAATATTTACAAGCAGCCCTTTTTCAAACCTTTTTCCCGTAAAATGTCGAAAACTCTAAAAGAACACGCCGTTATACATCACAGCCAAGCGGTTTGTATGAGGTTGTTATAGACGGCCACTGAAGAGCAGCGCTGGCTCGCGGTGTCCCCACTATCTTACATTATAAAGTAGATTAGTTAGAGGGCTTCATGCGCGTGCGCGCGGCCACGGCCGGCCGCTACGTTAAACAACTTCGTTTGGGTATCGTTGAGTCGAGTATCGAGTATATTTAAAACTCGTCAGTTCTAATTGGATTCCCGGACACACCCGTGGACACCATATTGTCCGAATACTGTTTATCATACCATTGTATTGTAAAACTTGTTTTTAAATCTATCGTTAAGAATTCTCGGTACTGGATAGACTGTGTTCTCCATCGGCCCACTTACATATGTACATCAAACAGTGATAAAACAAAAAGAACTACTCGTACCCGAGAAACAATAATAACGGTAATTACAACAATGACATGTAAACAATTGTACGTGTACCATGTACGAGTAAGTAGCTGTAACCCTTGTCATTCCGAGATGTCAAACAGCGCAAAGCTGCACATGTCGATGACAATGATGATGATGACGAATACAATACGATTGTATCGTGTAACGAGTTGGTTGCTTGTAACGTAACAAGAGCATTATGCATACGGCATCACGCATTGTATTTGTTATTTTATTCACCGCTCCATACATACGAGTATATACAAAAGTTGCAAACATCCTAATCTATTATCGCAAATATCCACAAATGATGTCGATGATAAAGAAAACCGCAATTATCTAGTTCGGACCGCTCTGAACAGACTGTATTTTATGGTCGCTGCCGCTTTTCGGGGTGGTTACTATACTAACAAAGAAACTTTTCAAATTAGGCACAAAATATAAAACCATTTAATATGAATAAAAGCTTAGCCAAGTGCAATGGCAAACAACCCTTTAGATGGTTCTCGCAATTTGACTTAAAGAAGATATAAAATATTTAAACAACGCTTAAATTTCAAAAGAAAATTGCAACTTGAAATTGTTTCTATCGAACATTTCCAGTATTTGGCATACAATTTAAGCCCATGATGTTTTGCTACTAATTAAGTAAATGCTTAAATTATGGAAAAATATCAAATATTACAAAAAAGAAACAACTAACGTAACATCACGCCTATAATGTCCGAAGGGGTAGGCAGAGGAATATAGTACACTCTCACGTTTCACGAGTTGCGTTTACGTCCCACCATGGAATAGATGGTGAGCCTTTTGCCATATACCGGGCACAAAACCAGACTCCGAGTCACTACTAGGAATTTCTACTAGATAATCTAAGTGATAAAAATCCAATAGTACCCGACCCGGGTTTCGAACCCAGGACCTCTCGATCGGCAGTCGCGCTTGCAACAACTCAATCTACAAGTACAAAGCAGTTTTAACAAAAAGAAACAAATATTATTTTATTTCCAAAAGCACGAAAATGTTACTAAATGTTTCTGCTGCGTTGTCGCGTTTTGTAATTGTTTAAACCAAATTAAGAATATTTAGTTAAGTATTTATAACCGAAATGTGAATGCGAAAGTAACTTGGTATTTTTGCCAATTTGTCTGTTTATCGCGCTTCGAAATCATACCTCTAGCCCCAGGTCGAGAAAGCTCAATGTATTAAATAAAAGGCAGATAATCTGAATCCTCGGAAAGGACAATTCTTTGACTACTTAAACGTTCAATCCTTAAGAATATGAAATGCTAGTTGTTAAATTGTATTAAACAAGTTGTATATTGGGATAATTTGAACTCTGAAGAAAAACACACTCTGGAGAACCAATATCACGCCCTGATGTCATTGAGCTGGTCCCGGGAGCGCCCAGTTGCAAACTACAGTTAGGTGTGTATTATAGAGACGTCCGATAATTATATATGTAGATTCAAAGCTGCATTGACCGTTTTACACGAGGTGATCTTCGCGCCCAAATTTTATTGGAAAATAAATCTTCTAGTAATGTATTCTTATTCAAGTACTGCCTTGGGGGCCAGCAGCATATTACCGATTTCTACGGTCTTATAACAATGTAGTTAAAAAATTTTAAAATTATTTTAAAGAATTTTACACATAGTGGATATTTAGCTCGATATATTGTGCTCTGAACTAAACAGAAAAACTCTTAAAAGCGATTTTAAAATCTCTTTCTTGTAGTTTCTTAATAGGTTGCCCTCGTTACTAAATTGTGCACGATTACTGGATATTTGTTTATTAACCACTTAAGCAGCTACTACAACGAGCGTGTTGCTTCCAGACGAGTTCTGCGAGGAGTACCCGCACAGCCTGATCCCGACGCCCGGCTACTGGATCGAGTGCTCGCGCCAGAAGATCGCCACCGACACCATCTGGGACGAGTCGGAGTCCGAGCGCGACAGTGGGCCCGACCGCGACCATGAGCCAGGTTGGTGTATTTCTCTTGCCCGAACATATTGGATGGTACTTACACGTTATAATTCCCACTTCACTCTATCTGAACTAAACGCACGAAGTGGAATGTTTGCAATCAGCAGTACATACCTACGTAATACCGAACAGAACGGGAATGTACTTTACAGAGATTCGCATCTCATACATATTGATTAGTTATCTTTAAAAAAACAGTACGTATTAATATAAAACCTATGTAATCATTCAAGTTTTCCAATAGTTGTACCTGTCTTTTTGCCTATACACAAACTCATAGGTGATACATGTAACTTAGATAAACCATTACTCCTATCTTTATATTTTTGTCACCACCGGTGTAGTCCGGGGACCAGCGAATCAGTATTATAAACATCACTCGTCTATTCAAATATGACAACACATTAAAAGGTTTTACATACGTATTTCAATGATTGATGCTTCGAGAGAGTGACTCGAATACATTTATCGACTCTTAGAATGTATAAACCATATTTAGAAAGAATAGTTGTTCTTAACACTTGCAATCATTACAATAAAGCTAAACGTTACGCCCAGTGCCCGCGCTGCTCGCCTGTTCTGTTAAGACAACGCAGCTCTTACTGTTGCCACGAAATGTTTTATTGTTATCTTAATTGATATGAACATTGAAACAGACATTGCCGCCAGTGTTCTTCGGGAAACCCGTCCATATTTATATACAGTAAATCCTAAACAAGCCTATACCGACGCACACGCACATTACCGGGACAAGGGCGTTCGGCGACGCGTCTCAGTCATTACTGTAATGTCACAGGCACTGTGCATTTATAAGTTGCCGAGTGGCACTTCCACACATACGAGTATGACAACCGCACACACATAGCTCCTCGGGTGTGCCTCTGTACGTCTACTTCGCAAATTTATCTTAGATTACAGTGCATTCAAATCACAGCAAGCACTCCTGCATCGCAGCACATGTTTGAACATCGGAGCAATGATTACATCTACACATGTGAACGGTAGTCCATTACATTTGTGTGTACTAAGTCTCTTACAAAATGTACAAAAACAGGAAAACATGGTCTTAAAAAATGAACGAAGCTGTCGAATATTAAAATGATAAATTCCGTTACTATAGCAATATACTCTAGTGACTCTGTGAGAGAAAATTGCAGAAGCCTTAAGCCTATTCAAGAGAAGACTTCCCACAAAGGAAAGACTTACCAAAAGGGACAGTATGGTCTCGCGAGTAACCAATTATGAGCTATGGCTTACCTTAGGCCTTTGGGAGCCGATCCAATATTATTTTAATTTATTAAGTATTTTAATAAGAGCTTGTTCTCTGTCTTAGTGCTCTCTTGAAAATAATTTTAGTTAAAACTATTTTTAAATTTCATAAGCTTTAAATATCTTTCCAAACAATTTTATTGAATAAGTACACAAATACAATCTGCAGACGTATTTTTCGTGTCCTTCAATGATTAGGTATACACCAATTCGTCTTAGTGCTAAGTACGAAATGTATAGTAATGCGCATATTTTCGTGTTAAAATATGTTGTACATATTTACAGTTACTTTAAATTTAATTTCTCGCTAAAGCAAGTGAAAATCCGACAAGCTCGTGCAGGTTACATTAAACATTCACTTACCATTTACCCGTATATCAATACGTAGAAGGTTTGTCATCTCTTAAACATTATGTTTACCTTACGTTGTAAATCAAATATGGATCATTGGTTATGAAATATTTTCCAAATATAAAATGTGTTCTTGAGGTTTTCCATTGTTTTATTTAATGTTTTGAATACATTACAAACAAGTGCGTAGCATAGGCGGTGTTAGGAGCTGTGCTCAGCGAGCCCTAACCCGCATGCCCAGCGTGGACATTAAGGGTAAAACGCCCCATGATGTCGCACGAGGGCGCTTCTGAGAGGTCTATGTTGAGCAGTGGACTGTAATAGACCGACGAGTCCGATGATGATCTCGACAAAGATGTGATTACGAACAAACACAATAAGATGCAGCTTCAACCACATGGATAGCACTTACACGTTGAAACGCAATCACAATGCAATTTTCTTATAATTATTTCGATAGTGTTTATACAAATTAGTAAAATGTACACAATGTCTTTCGTCACTAAATTTGAACATCAATGAAATATGATTTCGTTTAAAAGATGGACTTAAAAATAAAATAAATATAATTGCTTGTAACGCCAGCATACAACTTGTAGGGCGACTAAAGAGCAATTCGTAGGTACAAACCGTATAAGGCTCGCCCAAAGCTTAGCCGCCGCTACAACTATTGGTGCCGTGAAACAGTGGTTGCTAAAGCGATTTGTCCAGTTACATGCTGTTCGCTTATACATACAACAGCTAGTGCATTGTATTGGTGATTATTCCTTTAAAGGTTAGTTGCAAATAACCCTTCATACCGAACGCACGTTTGTTTTATAAGAAATAATCCCAGCAAACCAAAGTGAACCTTATACACCAAAACACGATTTGTATTTCGGTGTCGAGGATGTTGTTCCCGGTCCACGTGTATAATAGAGGGGACTATGTCAGTTCGCAGCCGTTTTAACGATCGGGCTTGAATAGGACAGATAGTAACTGTTAGTGCAGTTAACGCTTACTACTGCACTCCTAGAAATATACTGTCTGGACTAAGATTTTTGGTAATCCCATTCCTGTAGCCCTGTACCTTTTTAGAACGATCTCGTAATCTTATTACCAGCTAATGATAAATAGCGTTAACAATGCACTCCCACTCCTCCGGCCTGGCACGAGCCGCGCGCG
>DWED01000063.1:0-16088 GCA_018245795.1 Protelbella ruficauda | reverse complement strand
ATGAATAGTGGGAGTGTACAACACTCCTCTGCCTACCTCTTCGGGGATTACAGGCGTGATGTTACGTTTATATATACAAAACACACTCAACAAGTCAAAAACAACTCAGTAAAGCCACAAATGTGTGCCAAAATTAGGGCCCCAAAATTCCTAAGTGGCAAGTCTGAAATCTTAATCACAATAATGATGACTATTAAGAATAATGAATGCTAAGGTAGTATGTCATAACACACCCTTGCCAATGATGAGACCACATTTGACATTGGACACAGTGAATGTAACCCGGATTTCCTGGCCGTCTTGCCACTGCTGGTAGTCGCCGCGGTCGCCGTTCCTCTGGCCGGACGAGTTCCGCGGGCGCCCGGAGCGTAGCTCTTGGTCTCTCCGCTGTTGTAAACACATCTATATTTAAAAATGTATTTATGAGATTTTGGTTTTTTGTTCCGCAAACATATTTTATGGAAAAAATATATACATTTATCAACATTATATCAGTTCATTATTTTTTTTTTGTTAATAGTTAAATGTTGCCACAATATTATAGGCAGTAAACTTACAGGTCAATGAAATGAAATAATTGATAACAGAAACTAATTATGGATTGTAAGAAACTAAACATTTTTTTTTTCCTTTCTACATCATTAAACTTAGATAACTAGTACAGTAGAATGTTGGGTCACCAGCCAATAAAAAGATACTATGTTTCAAAAAATTACATGTTTAAACTAATTATTTTTATTTCAAGCTTTGATTAGTCTATTAAATTGTATTTACTTATAATGAAAATATACTGTACATAATATAAACTAAAAATTTATTTACTCAGTAAGTTAGTAAGCATGTCAGTTTGTGCTGATCTTAACAAGTACTAAACAACTATTCTTCTTTGCGTAAGTCACTCATTTAGCTCAAGCCTACTCCATTGTTTGATCATACACGAGATAAGGATTATAAAATTAATATTCAATAAATGGATATAAACTACATTTAACATATTGAAAATGAAAACGAGGTATGAATAGCAAACATTAGTTCTATGTATACAAACATTTGATTACCACGTTTCAGTGCTTGATGTCACAAATGACTACATAGAAAGCCTTTTCAGATTAATGATTTAAAAAATATCAAGAGTGACTTTTCAGTGATAGCCTAGTGGTTAAGAATTCAGCCTCTCACTCCGGGGGTGCTGGGTTCAAATCCTTGGGGCGCACCTCTTTACAAAAGTGCGCTTTAAATTTAAATATCACTTGCTAACGGTGAAGGAAAACATTGTGAGGAAACCGGCACACCTTAGAATTTATAAAAAAAAAGTCTAAGGTGTGTGAAGTCTGCCAACCCGCCACTTGGCCAGCGTGGTAGACTATCGCCTTAACCCTCTCGATATGAGAGGAGACCCATATTCCAACAGTGGAATGATAAATGGGTTGATTATTATTTTTTTTTTAAGAGTGACTTTTACTATAGACCTACTTAAAGCTTAATGAAGAAAAAAATGTAGGACAGTTAAATATATGAATTATGATACTTACATTTACACTAGAAATTAAATCTTCAATCATTTGTCTGGCCCTGTCCACCTGGTGCGGCTTGCCTTGCAGATAGCATCTATAATCATGGCACAACGTTTTATTTTCCTAATTATAAAACACATACAAGAAACATTTTTGATTGTACCATCATTATTTGATTAAAAGTAAAATTATAGTACTGACTATATATTTCGTTGTTGTCAGGCATTTTTATCTTGTTTCAAACACAAATTACTCCATCGTAATTATTACAGTACGTCTTTGAAATAAAATATGTACTACATTTTTAAAAATCTCTGCATGGCCATGGCGCTAGTCACAATATTTGATATTTGAGTGTCACAACATTCAGTATACAAGTGAAATCAGATATTGGTTATCATAACGAATTGGTTATGGTGAATAGAGTATTACTGAAATTAGTCCCTAACCTCTTATCCCCAGGGCCGTCTTCCCTCTCCTGATGGAACTGTACTCTGCAGCCAGTGTCAGCTTGGATCTTCTTAATCATGTCTCCTCCGCGTCCAATTACCACCCCCACTGCTATTTTAGGCACCAAGACCTGTTATATCAAGGTATTACTACTATTATTTCCATGTAGCAGAAGTCTGAGATAATCACAAATAACAAAAATATCCTATCCATACAGATTGTGATACATACAGCAAGAAAGTGATTTGATTCCACATTTCTTACCCAGACAGCTGAAATGTGGAATATACTATCGGTTTCTTTGTTTCCAGACACTTATTACCAAAATCCACTTCATTCCAAAATCAAGAATGACAGGCTTTATATGCATCTGCTCTTTCCATCAGGCAGTGTAGCGGCAAACACTAAGCAATTACATAAGCAAACGTAATTTTTATATGGCTGTGAAATGGGTCTATTTATTTAGTCACATTTACTAACATATAGACATCCTGATTTCATCACAGACAAAACTACCGACTCCTTCAAACTTGAAATCTAAATAGGTTCAATTCACGATATAAGCCCCCACTAATATGGTGTTTTCAGAAATTTACTTTTAAGGGGGTTGACAGTTTATACACAAATACGACAAATTTAAAGTCAAGACTTGTGAAAACTTGTATTTATGTATGTGGTCAAAAGTAATTTAAGTACAAAAGCAATTTGTATAGATGTACTTTTTTGAAAATCACACAGGGAATAAAATTTGTTTCCCTCGGAAGAGATAAGCAAACTGTTAAATTCTAAAATTCCGCGAGATAATAAGATGTATGTAAACAAAGCCGCTGACAATCTCTAATGTTCCTACAAAACCCCCATGTCATGGTCGAAATGCTGACAGCCTCAGTACATTACAGACGGTAACAAAATGAACTTTAGGCTTCCATAAAATGTACATCAACATTATATATCAATAAATTATCTTGAATGCAGACTATCCTTAAGATTATGGACAAAATGGGATTTAATATTCTACAGCACATACACCTTTCTATAGTGTCCTTATCAGTATAAAGTTTGTTCACCTTTATATCTACTATACATTTTGTTTGAATCCAGAAGCTATTCCCCACACCACAGTCGTCAGTGTATACTAATTCTACAATAAAGTAATAAGTTTCCATACAACAAACATGCAAATACATAGATCAGTTGTTTGTTTATGGCACAGCATGCTTGTCTTAACCATCATCTGATAGGTGTAAAGAACAGAATAACCACCATAATCTACAGATTAGTGTCCATAATACATTTTATTGGATATATATCAAGATGTTTTTACCTCCAAGCACATTTAGATTGTACATAGCATGCTCATAGTACCTGTGTTCTCCGATTTTTAATTGCATCTTTATTGAACATACAAGCTTCATATAAGACTGCATATCATAGATTACAGCTATAAGACATTTACGCGTCTACATGGCATGCTCACCGGTGTCTACCGACCCATGTAATGTCCGCAACCCGTCTTGATTGAATGAATGAGCTAACCTCAAGATCACAGACCTCAGTTGAGTTGTTGGAGGAACCGTTGCCCTGGTCTTGTTGTGCATACATGTCGTCGTACGGTGGCCGCTGTGCCTGCTGGTTGTCCTTGTCGGCCAGCAGTTCGTACACCAGCTGCTTGGCGTGCTCCACCTTCGCTACGTCGCCGGAGATGCGTAGAGGCTTCTCCTGTTCAACAGATCATTATTGTAAGTTGCGGTTGCCTATAATTAATATGTATTAATAGTATATTTCTAAATATCATGTAATAAGTGTGTTGTGTACTGTTCTTTGGCAATCCTCTATTAAATATACTAAAAAAATAATGTTGATGTCGACGATCAATATTAAAATGGAAATATAATGTTATCGAGTTAAGTTTAAATAAATTTGTACTGTTAATAATCTGAACAGAAATATGTAATTACATAAATGGCTTGATAATACCAGGTTCATAATGTGTAAATTAATCATATAAAATGTTACATTTTTTCGAAATTAGAGCTTTGTTTAGGTGGGTATACACTATGTTTGCGCCCAAACTGAGCTCACTTGTGGACACATTTGCGCGTTTAATACGAGCAACGTTGTATGCAACGACCGCGAGCGCTCATCGCTGGGGCATTTTTTGTGCAAACACAAATGGAAGGGTAGTGAGTTCATAAATGTGAACGAAAAAACTTATTTAGAGCATACTGGTCGCACATCGCACTCGATCCTCCTGATAATTTCAAATATACAAAGCAAATCAATTTCAGAGGTAGTTTTGATTGGATTTGAAGTAGAACTTTAAAACATTCCAATAAAGTTTATTTTTAAGTAAGCACGAATCTATTGCGTGGTGCGAAAGAAAATGCTTAGGTCTTATAGAAGTATACCGAAACTGTACAGTAGGGAAGCAGGTTTACATTGGCAGAATGTTTAATTACCTTGTATAATTTACTGTCATTAAAAAAAAAGAATACTTAGCGAACTAGACACTCTGTCCGACCACTTATAAAGGTAAAAAATAATATTGAATCGAAAAGAGAACCTTCAAGCACACCTGATTTTGGATTAAAAGAAAATGTTATGATTCATATGATCAGTGATATATTTAAAAAGTTTATAGGCATAGCGAGGCACGATCTGCATTAAAAGCAATTGTTTAATTTAATCATATAAAAGGGTCGAAAAGAAAGTACGAAACGTGAGACATCTATCGACAGTTACTTTTTGTACTGACGCGTCGGAGAGATCAGTGGGGGGACATTGGTAGGCGGAGCCAGATGGCAGAAAGGGAAAAGCATTCCTTGCAAGTGTCGAATTGATTTATGCGTGTTATATGGTTTTCACCTTTTCTATTAATTCAAAGTACTGACATGATAAGGTAGCTTATTTGTGATATTAACATGCGTTTTTGAAATGTCATGTATAGTTCACTGAACATGTAGATGCATGTCATATAGTTGTATCAAAATCGTTTCTTTATTTTTGTCACTTCAAAAATCTATTATGGCGAGTTTTAAGGAATGATTTGTAAACAGTTATATCATAATAAATCGAAACTTAAATTTAGATTTTACGTAGCTTAGCGGTTTTTATTTTAAAGCATATTTTTGTATGACAAATTACTATTTTTGTGTTTATGTTTGCAATAATCGTTTTATATTTGAGTATTTTCGATAACATTCTAGAATAATCCACAATTATGATGGTTACAATAAGAAATAAGCATACATTTATACAAATAAGATTCGTAATCTATGAAACTTTTACACGTTTTCAAGCTTTTATTACAAGGAAAGCTTGTCAGCGGAAATGGGGATACGCTCACCAATTTAAAAACTCACACGAATTAAGTCATTTTCAGGTTTAAGAATCGCTACATAACCTTTGTTAAGGCCTCATACAACGATACACGAGGGTTTAATACGTCACATCTTGAAAACCCAATGCTAAGCATATAAGTAAATATAGTTTATCCAAGTGCTCGAAATAAGTCAAGTATACTGAAAAAATCATATAAATATTTCTATATAAGGCGTAGACGCATATATTTCATTTTAGGTTTAACTATAATGAAAATGAACTTAACACAATGAGAATGAGCTGACACAGATGTACTTTTTTTTACAGAGGCACTTTAAAAAAACAAAGAAATTAATCATTTACTTTCTGGTCACTATGTAATAAAATTTATTTATACAAATTAGTGGAAGACTCAATATACAAAGTGTATGTACAGTATTAAACAGTATATTTTCTGTAACAAATATAAACTTACATATTCAGTGTTGGGTCCATCTTGTATTACCACCATTTTAGCTCCAGACTGTTCCTGCAGTTGCTTGATGGTCTTACCACTTTTACCGATGATCAGACCTACTTTGGGACCCGGCAGCATAATCTCCTCCTGAAGAAAGGTATAAGTATGTCAGCTACGTGTCGTATGTTTTTCGAAATGACAACGTGAGAAACCATTAAAATCTTAAATAAAGACATATTTTTGTTTAGAACTATAGACGTCGGAATTGATGCATGGACTAAGAGAGACTGAGACGCAAACAATTCATCGTTAAAAGGTACATCGTAAACATAGAGATTTCACATACCGTAGTGCCCAGTCCACCGGAGTTTCTACCACCTTGCGACATGCCACCCCCGCCTCCCTGTCCACCGCCACCCCCGCCCTGAGGGTTGTCTTGGTTTTGTGGTGCGTTTTCACGACCACGGTGATTCACTATTTGATTCACCAATTCCCTAGCGAAAATAATTAGAAGGAAAAATGATTAATTATGTAAGATATATTTAAGACATTCAACAACAATAGACTTATGACTTTTCAGCCATGAATTCATATCTCTTTGAGATGCAAAAACATTAAATGCATATTAAGGGGTAGGTTGGAGTTAAAAACGGCATACATTTTAAAAATAGCTAAACAATATCAGTAAAAAATTGAAACTACAATATCCTCTGCACCTTAAACATCAACTGTTCAAATATTCCCAGAAAATCTATTGATGTCTTTTTATCGACCAATCTAGAACGACTGCACATAAACAGTAAGGTTTGCATAACAATAGACAGTGATCGATCTTCAAACGGAAACACCATGTATATTTTTATGTTAATGTGGCCATGTTAAAATTGCAATACAATACATCAGGTTTTGCTGGCACATTGACTTACGATACTTAGTATAAAGTATTTAAAATCAGCGAAGCGTGAATGATTCCTTTGCGACTGAGCAAGGGTCAATAAAAAGGTCCAGCTTGCACCAAAATTTGTAACTAGTTAACTAGTAGGATAACTTATAATATATAGAAAAAAAAAAAATTGTTCTCAACGCTCTGTGTCATAACAAATGGTCTTTAACATCTGCGTTAAGTTAAATATCACTGCTACGGCCCACACCCTTATGTGTCTAATTGATGATTTCAAAGTTATAATAATATAAACCTAAAAATGTTTTATATAATTGTTACTTAAACTTGCAATCACTATCCTATCACAAAATTAGGTGATATATTGTCAATTGAACACTATCATTAGAATGTTAACTGTTCCAATGTACCCCTGTAGATATCAATTTTTTTTCTGGTAATAAAAATATAGGTTGAAGGTATTACTCACTTAGCTCTCGTAATGGCTTCCCTGGATCCGGTCAGTGTACACAGTCGATCAGGCTGGCCACCTGAATCCGGCGCCATTTGTATTTTGCAACCGGATTCAGCTTGCAATCTCGTAATTTGTTCTCCACCGCGGCCAATTACTGGATAAAGTAGATGTTATCGTTATTTATTGGAAGTGCAATCTTATAACACTAACTATATAAATTACGACACTTATGTGTATTTCAGTGGAGCAAATATTTACACATTTATATGAGACAAAGAAAAGTGATAGCTTAATGGTGTCAAAATTCAGCCTCTTGCCCAGGTTAAATCCTGGCGCGCACCTCTACAAATCTGCGTTTTAAGATTAAATATCACTTGCTACAACGGTGAAGGAAAACATCGTGAGGAAACCTGCACACCTTAGTTCTGCCAAAAAAAGTTCTCTAAGGTGTGTGAAGTTTGCCAACTAGTACTTGGTCAGTGTGGCAGACTATGGCTTTAACCCTTTCATTCTGACCCGTGGCCATCAATGGAACAATAAAATGGGCCCTAAAAAAAATAATCTGTATTTTGTAGATTCTCCAAAATTCAATATTCCAAAGCATCAATATTATCATAGGATCATTGTTATATTAATCTTTTATTTGCTCCAATGACAATACATTTGAAACATGCATATATATCCAAGTCTTGCAGTTCCCAAGTCTACTGAAACATGGAAAAATCAACTCATGACTTGCCTCTTCAGTAATATTGTAACACAAAATAGGAATTTTGTTCAATAACATTCTTATAAATTTTTGTTGAATGTAAATTTAGAAACAAAAATGGTTGTAGAATTTCATTGGCCAAATTTGAAAAACTTCCGTTAAAAATATTCACTTATCGAGATAAAATACATGAGTTAACCAGGTGTAGTTTCTATTACAATAAAAGCATGTACATTAGAAGAAGCAAAAGCAGATCCTTGATCATTACTAATAGTGATCACTGATTGAAGTCAAATATTTGTTACCATCAGTACCAAACTGAATGAAATGCTTCTAAAAGTCATTGCTTATACTGAACAAGCAGCATTTTTTACATATATAAGCTGGTTGGAAAGTTAACAAGTGAATTCAAGTCAGATGAGGACAGCATATGAACATGTTGCCTTAATGAACAGTAATGAGTTAGTTTGCAAATGCTCAAACTACCTAAATTCTGTAATATTGAAATCTGTAATTATTTTTTCCTCATTAAAACTAGAGAACTTTGTTAATTTTTTCAGACTAAGTATCACTGATATGTGATGGATTCATTCAGTTTAGTATTAATATATTAACAAAATTAAAGCATACATTAATTTTGTATTATATTGACAATATTCAGATGGCAAGAAAGCTTGTAAAATGCAAAATTACAGTTACAGGCAGAGTCACAGGTAAAAAGCTTGTCGATGTGTATGCAGAGAACACCAGGCCAGAGCAATAGCGCATATGTAAAATAATTTTTACACATAATTTTTTGTTATGAGAACGAAGAACACACAAAGGCCAACAATAAGCAACACCGATAGATAAATTTTAACAACGACAACATCAATCTAGTAATTCACAATAAGTAAAACAAGCTCACACAGATACTCCACTAGAAGCATAAAAAATCAAAAAAATTTAATCAACAAGAAGCACTTGAACAAATTTTGTATTTAGGTAATCTAATATATCTTTTTATTTTAGTGTTTTTTATTTATGCGGCTTTCAATCGGTTCTAGTGGATTTTTCTAATGTGAGCCAATTACTGTTAAAATATTTTATATTGTGGCACTGTTCTTTTTAGGGAGTTTTTAAAAGATATTTCCATTTTAAAAAATCATATTTAATTTCATGTTCGATTCTCAAACAATGATAACAACCAAGCTTGTCTTTTATTAATGTCAACTTCAGCATGTAAAAATGTAATTCAGCATAAGAGTTTCCTGAAAAATTAATATTCCATACAAACACATTTATGATTTTTTTTTGTTGAAAACTACATGTCGGTTATACACCACACCAGATTTAAATTTTGCTATGATAGTGTTGCCACCACATATTTTTGAAAACAAAAAATCTGGTAAGTATGTAAAGTAATTACACCATTGATGCCCTATATAACCTTTTCAAAAGACAAAATAAAATTTTGTATTCACTCCTACTTCAAAACAAAAACTGAATTTGTATGGAATATCGACTAGTTCAGGATTTTTTGAGGGTGTATTAAATGATACAAGGGAAACACAAGAGATAAGTAAGCAGAGTATCTGCAAAAACATATCCAAGTGTGTATAAGCTAGAGTGGGTTAGCTGGCTGCTAGTTGATGAGAGATTTCTGGAAACTAAAAGAATGAATCTATTCATCACACTTGTTCTATGTACAAGAAAGAGTTGCACACACCAAGTAACATACTGGTGTTATGATTTAAGGCTATCCATTTGCTGGAGAGGAGTTATGCAAAATTTAGACCAATAGAATTGCATAAAATATATTATTGGTTTGGAACTAGTGAAAAGTTGGACTGTATGTACTATATTCTTTTGCCTTCCCCTTCAGGGATTACATTTGTAAAGTTAGTGTTTGCTTCTATTTTCAGTTTAGGAGTTTAGATTTTATGCTATACTTTTGATTGAAATTTTGCACACCATGCTTCTCTCCTTTCCACTCCATAGAAGACATCCTAAAACTCTAAGGCAACTTTCTGTACACATCTATATTGTTAATTGCAATGTGTTCACGGTACATTATCTCATTCAGAATAAATAACTGGTTACAGTCAATAATATTGTGACACCAGTAGTACAATTGTAAATTATAAAGATTTAAATTTTAGATATTAACAAGACCTCTTTTAACACCTTAGTATATAAGTTGTATTATTAAATGTATTATATAATGATTAAAAAAAATGTGATTTTTTTATTAAATCATGTTTAATTTGAGTTTTTTTCTGACACTTACTTAATCCGACCATTTTATCAGGTACCCTAATGTATTCATTGAGGGTCTGGTCCGGCATGTTTGGCGGCGCGCCGGGCGGTGGTGGAGCGGGCTGATTATTCTGACCCGAGATTCGGGCCGCCGCCGCCGCTACCGCTGCTGCTATTCCACTGTTGATCACACACTCAACTTACTGCCGTTGATTTTCTTTTACAAATGAAAATTACTCAACATTAAGTAATACTAGACTAGGAAATGGATTCTTTTATTAATGACTAACCTATTACCAGTAATTATTACTACACATAAACTTAATCTAAGGATTAAACTTAGAATCTAAGAATTGTTATATCGGAGTATGGACAACCAAACTTGAGCAGCTTGGTTAGCAACATGCATTATGCTGTATGTCCTTGCCTAATAAATATATTAACAATAAATTTGTGATTCATTCAAATTTTCTTTTGTCATTTTGTGACAAATTGCTTTGTTAATGGTTCACAAGTTATTAAATATAAGAAAATAAATCATAAAGATGTTACTAAAGTATGACAAAGCAAACATTTCATAATATTTAATGGATGAAAATTGTTTATAAACAACGCAAATAAATAAAGAAAATTATAAATTTGTTATATACAAATAGTCGTTTTAAGATTCTAATTTATAATATTATACAAAATCTTGTTATAAACACGTATGTACTAAATTTAAAATAAAGGCAACGTATTCATTTTAAATTCCCGTGCTTAAAAGTCAACAATGCGCATTTGAAATATCTCAATTTTTACTAACGGTAAGGCTAAAGCTGATTTGAAAAAGGAACGATACGAACCTCATTGGCGGTGTTGGTTGTTGTTGATGAGCTTGATACGCCGACTCGGTTGACGCTACTTTCTTTGCACTCGGTTCCGATCCGTCTTCCAAAGGCCTTTTCCCAGCACTACCCTCAATTTTAGCAGCGATCTAAGACAAAATGCACGATGGACACTAGCTAAAGGTAAAAATTTGCCAAAAATAACGCCGACAAATTCAAAAGTACGCCAAACTAAAAGTAGGTTATGTGGATGTCGTGTAATTTTTAGTGGAGGGAAAACGTTAAACATCACTAAGGAGGGTCGTTTGCTTCAAAAAAAGACGGTAATGCGATATAAAGAAGGTATTATACAAATGTTATCTGTAAATACGACGCAGAGGTGTCAAAAGTGCCTATTATGCGATTACGGGTATCCTCCTTACCAATCTTGCACGTTGTACAGCAGCCACATATCCTGCTGTTTGGCTATTATTTTGGAGCGTAGCCATAGAAGAATAATCACTCATGTTTAAATGGTACTGGACATTCAACCGCGCAATACGGCAGCCATGAATAAGGATCAAAAGATCCAAAAATTATTCCACTGTTGTCTCGCAACTAGCGAGAAAGACGCTGACCATAAACTAAAAGAGGGTTTTATTATCGTGGAGGAAGCTTGTCGTAGTTGTCGGTGGAACAGCCGATGAGTCATAAAAGTAAATTTTGTCCAATAGTAATACAGAACCAATTGTTGTGATTGGTCCGAAATCCTTTCAACTACCGACTTTTTATATTAGAATTTAAATATATTAAAACATAACTTTTATGACAAGGTTTCACAATTAAAGTTTCCAACTTCCAATATTGTATATTTTTTAGTGAAAGGAACAAGTATTACATATTATTACTCTAACATTTCATGACGCGTTGTACACATTTCTTCGATTGTCTATGGTGAGTATGCGCAAAGCGTTTTGTTTGTCCTAATTATACCGCCCTCGTTTTAAAAGTTTTAAATTAAATATTAAATTATGTGAGTGTAAGTTTCATTATTTCTATCTTAAATTTGTTTTTATATTTTTCATTAGGATATCAACCTTAAAACGTTAAATTAGAAAAATTGATATTTTCTATTGTTAAGTAAATTCGAGTATATGTTAGATTGTACATAAAATCAAAGAATTTTGTAATAATTAGTGCACAAGTATTTAATTTGATCACTAGCTAATATTTTGTTTTATTATTAATTAATTTTAGAAATAGTCATTACTTATAACTGCATACTTGCTATTTGGTGAAACTGAACGCAAATTTTTTTTCTATGTTGTGGGTGCGTGCATTTGTGTTGTCCGGTGTTTGAAGACGCTTGGAATTTGCTTTCAATTTCTTCGTAGGAAAAATGTCGGGTGATACCGATAAAGCAAAAATCAGTGACAATCAGGTATAGTTGTGAAATATATTTTTGTATTAATTTTCTGTATATTAGTGCGCGTCTAGTAAGAACAATATTAGCTGTGAAGTGGTGTTATTTCCGTGTTATATCACTAATGTTTGCCTGCGTCTCAACATGGCTGACAGAACGTTTGCTTCCCGCTAAACGCGGGAACTACGCCACGGAGGGTTGTGATATTAGTCAATAAATTGCAACAAAAACTGTGAATGCGGCATTGATCGGTTGCTGAAACTGATTTTAATGAAATAATTTTCAGGATTTCGCATATTTCGCACCCCCGCCCCTTTGCATTTCGTTGCAGGGCCTTTGTTAATGTGCACGATATAATATGACATTGATAGGAAATCCGCATGACCTTGATATTTTGTTTCTTGCGAAATTTCTATTATAAAGAATCGTAATGTGTTGTTATTCCATTGAAGCGCTGCTTGGCGCGTCCTTTTTACGCTCGGTACAAAGCGGGCGATGTAAATAACAGCTAAAGTACCAATCTCCAGGGCCTTTATTGATGACCTCCTTCGATTTTTTTTTTGCCGACTTTTTGCGTCTGTTAGGATATATTTGCTATGTCTTATATATGAGTGGCGCCGTTTCGAACGCAATGAATCTTATTTTGACCTTAACATTTCGGTAAAAAATGCATTTCGGGTAAAGCTCCTAGTCGTATGTACACAACTGTATACATACGGCACATAGACAATACGGTAGTGGAGAGTGTTAGCGTCGTATTGAACTATGAATCTTATGGCGCTGTAAAGACGGTTGGCTTTCAATTGAAAGCGCGGGTATATTGACGCTAATAGAAGGCGCAGATTTTAACATGGTCGGCAAACTGGTTTATTTTTAAACTGATTAATTTTTATATGAAATTAGTCATTAGTTTTATTAGAGCGATGAATGAAAAATTTACTTAAAATCGAGCTCAGTGTTAATCACTGTATCAGAGAGAAGTAATCCTAATCACCATAATATGATATAAGGCACAGATAACAAACTAGATCTGCCAATTATAAAATGCAATGTATTTGTTGTTATTAGGCTTGGACCAACTAACTTAATATGATAGAACTTTACAAATAAATTACATTTTTTATAATTGTCATTTGACTGACAAAGAACTAAAATTTCTATTTGTGTTCGGATAAAGTGCAAATATTTCTGAATTTTACAAATCAGAGTTTGTGCAAACAATATAAAATTGCATTTATATTTGGTCTTTCACCTCTTGACTTGTATAATATAGATAAATTGAAATTACATGAATAACTCATTTCAGAAATATGTTTAAGTGTATGCATAAAAGAAATGAATGCCGGAGCAGTGTTAACACATTACTTTGTATTCATGTGTAAGAGGACTAAAAAGATGAATACATATGGCATACTTATACTTTGATACATAATAAGCAAATAACTTAGTGTCCAAGCAAAGTTTTGTAACATAGGCTTTAAAGAACTTTGCACATTTAACCATAATGAAATGTCAATAATTTACATTTGTGTTTTCACATTTAGGATGAAGACAAGAAATCTGGTGCAGGTGACGGACAAACAACAGAAGACGAGTCCTCGCAAGATTCTAAGGGTGAGTTGGTGTCAAAGGAGCCCAACGCCAGCAATAGTGCTGATGTAGATCCGCCGGCACCTAACGGTGGAGATAGTTCAGGTCAGAGACAATCTGTGTTCCATCGTCAGCTACATCATCAACTAACCGTGGGGCTAACATACTGTGTTCTCGTGTCCATGTGTGTTAACACAATGTGCGTTATTCAAATTGTCACATGTAAAAATGTGAATACTCCATCATCATATCATCTTAGATCAAAATTTCTGTACTTAAAAAGTATTCATCTGGATATCATAAATGTTTAAAATCATTAACATACTGCATACAACACAATACATATATAAACAATATTTTATATACACATATTCAAATTCACACTTAAATGATACATGTGGAATTTGATCATGAATCAACCAATAGTAGAAAATTGCTTAATACCACCTTTTTAATGGTAAACATTACATTGGTTAAACGTTTGTAATGTTTTAATTTATGTGGAACCAATTGCTCAATTGACTTGACTTGGTCACATCTACATCTACGAGAAATGATATATAAAAATGATAGATTATTTGACTGAAAGAGTTAAGTGTTGTTAGAACATTTACTTCTCATTTTTAACCCTTGTCATATTTTATATCAATCAATAGAAACTGAAGTCTTAAAATCAACTTAAAATTTTTATATAGATCCATTTCATTAGTATTTGATGTTGCAATTGCTAAATAAAGACTTTCAGAGCATAAATTATTATTATTCATCACGCCAGATCACTTATGGGATAGACAGAAAGCACCAATTGTCAAATATGTTGTGCTTATTCTACATACATATAGCATAAATGAATGATACGTCACTTAAATGTATACGTCTCAGATATATAAATTAGTAGCTTACGTTCTCGTGACCGACTCTCGAATGACCCATTTACACGCTTCTGTGATCACACTTTGATGACCACGACGAAAAGTCGGCGGCCGTAAACGGTGCATTTTGTAAGTTTTTTTTGTACTGTACCTACTCCCGTCAGACGGACGGTAAAAACAATAATACACTCACAGACGTTTCCCTAGTGGTATAACTAAGTCTATTTTTATTTAAGGTTTGCTTCGTAAAAACTTCAAACTTTTTATTTCCAAGTAAGCCCTACATTTTTGTTTCATTTATAATTTGCTACAGTTCACTCGAAAATAAATGAAATAGATATAAAGCAAACAATTTTAAAAGTAAGCAGGCAACTTGGTTCAAATATTATTCTTTTAATAAATTTTATAAACGAAAAAAATGTAACTGGCCAGATGCACTGGAAGTGTTAATAGACAAGCAAACTTATGTTTGATCTTGAAATGTATAAAAAGTCGAACAAATACGAAATTCATTGAAGCGAGACATTCAGTGTCACGGGCTGTATGCAAAATTTATAAAAAAAAGCGATCATACTTGCGGGGGCCCCACGATGTAAAGACCGTTCACATTAACATATGTGACTAATCGGAAAGCGTCGAGATTAGGCCGCGTTTACACTATATTTATAAGGGCAGCGATATATCGAGCGTAAGTGGAACAGAATAGAAGTCTTATTTTTTATGCTGTGACGCAAACAACAAATAACTATTTTAACATTAAAAGAAAAAACTAACCAATAAAGATACAGCAATAATTACCTTAAATAGTATGATATACTTAATAGTCTATTGTACTTAATAAATTAACAAATACTGTTTTTATTATAAAAATGTTCATTTATTTATGTTCTATTTCTAAGACTCAGCATCATGTTTCCGGGCACATAACAAAACCAAGGTGTTTTTTTAAAGAAAGGGTGAATAGACTTCTTAGGCCCGCGTGCTCCATGTTAGGACGCCTCTGTGCTTTCTGTCTGGCGGGGACGCCAATTGCTAGAATGTCATATAATTTTTAAAAAAGTCCATCGATGATCATTATTGTCTATTGTGTTCCAGTATTCAAGTTTTACTGGTCACTTGTTTACCCACAGCTATCACGGATTGTCAACATAATTAGAGTCAATGTATAGTTATAGAGTGTATCGTTCTG
Source organism: Protelbella ruficauda (assembly GCA_018245795.1). Lineage (NCBI taxonomy): Eukaryota > Metazoa > Arthropoda > Insecta > Lepidoptera > Hesperiidae > Protelbella > Protelbella ruficauda. The sequence goes on along the minus strand of DWED01000063.1, from coordinate 164 downwards.
CTCACTCTATTTTTTTACACATACTATTTCGAAGGACTTTGAACCTGCAACTCAAACAAGAAATGCCGCCTTAGCTTCCACTGCTATGGCCAGGAAGGAATATAGATATAACCGCTCATTCTTGAGCTGGTGGTAGGCGCGACGGACGTCCTGCAGAGAGGATT